>DWQW01013027.1:0-10468 GCA_018249695.1 Heliconius erato demophoon | reverse complement strand
GACCAGCTCTCAAAGTATCACAAATTCTACTAAACTGTAGTAGCTCACCATTTTTAGTATAATTTTTGCATATATAATAGTTCAGTAGTTCAACTTCCATTCCATTCATATTATAGGAAGCCGTTTAAACGTGTAATGCCGAGTCGCTAACATAATCTGTACGTAGCGCTACGCGAGGAACTATGTAGGTCACGCGCTATATTCCTAAGAATATATCGAAATGAGTGGGATTTTTAAATATTTTTTGTGTAATAATTTGTTTTTTGTGTTTAATGATAATTGTTTTGGATTTAGCTGCGAATTCACACGCATGGTCAAATGGAAAATTTATTGAGACATTATACATTAAAGATGCTTGAGGTAACTATTCTCCCAACATGCAATATCTTCGATTCAGGTGCAAAGTGTGGAAGATAGACAACAAATGGCATTGGCAAATTTATACTAGGTCCTCTGGCTACTTCGCTAAACTTAAAAACAAATATATATCAATATAATATATTACAATAAGAATGTTCGTCAATTGTCTGTTATTCTACTTTAAAAACAATAATAGGCGAAGCGAAGAAAATCTTTAAATATAATTCCAATTTAAATAATTCAAACATCGCTCTCAATTAGATAAAAACTTATTTGCGTTATTTTTGATCGTTGTGCTTAAATAGAATAAAATATTAGTTTACATTATTACTAAACCTTTATTAATATATTTCAGACCAGTAAGTAGTTCCTAAGGTTCAATTAAACGAACTCATCAGCTTTATAATATTAGTATAGAAGTATTTTGTTCTCCACTTTCTATCAAATTCTGGAGGCCTCGTTACTATAACGAAGAATTAAAACATTAAGTACTGCATATCTTCGAGTGGAAATCGAACCCACAACCCGTAAAGTTTAGAGCCGCCTGGCCTCATTAATTACACCATTACTATTTAAACCATACAATTTTGATTTCCTTAGAAATTAAATTTATTATTGTGATAAGAAGCATCACTCACGTTCATACATTTACATACACGTTGATTTGAGACAGCAAAATTTATCCTAATCCCAGTAACAAATAACCCTCTGACGTTGTATCAGAACGGTTGGATGAATATTCAGCTGGAATTACGAATACAAGCTGTTTGCTGTGGACATGTTTAGATGTAGACATGTTTATATTTGGTATTTATGTAAATATATATTGTATATATTGAGGCCAGTCGTGGCGCAGCGGCAAAGTGTGACTGTAAAACCGACTGGTTGTGGGTTCGATCTCCACTCGAGGAGATGAAATATTTACTTAAATTTATATTTTCATTTCTTTGCTCTGGTGTCGAAGCAAAGCACAGCGTTGAGTTCTGCCACTCAACACGCAATGCCTCCAGAATCCGGCAGAAAGTGGGATACGGAGTGTCTTAACACTAGGTTCCCTCTGCCCTAACCTACCATGCTGTGTGCGGAAAATACAGCGTGAGGCTGATTAAGATTTTTAATTATCTATTGGCAGGGTGCATAGTACTAGGTGACAGTATTATAAACGCTCGCAGCGCTCATGGTGGCCAAAAGTAGAAAAAAATTTGGCTTTGTCACTTATTAATGTCAAAGCAATCTGTTCGACTTATCGTTTTACTAAGTTATTAAAAATGAGTCACAGCAGTTGCAGTTGTTCTACAATGCAATATTTGTAGCGAAGTATGTGATGCAGAAATACAAACAGAAATGGACAACTCAACTATTTATATAAAAAAATACAATAAAATTAAGAACAAAATATGTAACACCCCTAAAAAATATACACAGATGTGGCGACTTCAACAAAAAAAAAAAATATTTTACTGGGTTTTCATCCATCTGTAATGATGAGCAACATATAGATCTTGCAGGTGTAACGTTCAACAATTTCCAATTATTATTAAAAACATTAGCAACTAATCACAAATACAGTACTTTTAATTTTTTTTTTATTTTAATTACTTTTTTTCTTAAATTACATTTCGTTTCGTTCACGTTTTGATATTATAATAATCATTTATTCAGAAAATAAATTATTATAATAATATCAAAACTAGGTAACTACTATATTAACTACCATTAAATTTGCTTTGTTTCCTTGTTTTTCAGTAAAACTACAACTAAAAAAGTAGTAAACAATTTCTGATATAACCAAAATAAAACACAATTTTGAATAGAGATTACTTGCCTCTCTCAATTTGAATAACCAGAAATGATTTATCGACACTTTTTCCACCCAAATCACAGTAATTAAGTAATAAAAATGAATTTGAAAATGAAAACAATCCCGCCATCATATGTCAAAGCATCAGAGCCCACAAATTTGCGTACGCTAGGTGGCGCTGTAGTCGTGCACGGTGCCAATATATATAAAAGGACTTGTGCTGACTGACTGAGGTTCCCAGCCCGGTGACGCTGTCAAGACCATTCCAGGTCAACAGCATTAAGTCCATTCGAAAAAAAACTGACTGAGGTAAGACGCACGCAGAGCCGTAACCGCTGATGGTAGAAACGTGAAATTTGGGCAGAGGTTTATTTTCATATTCTGGACATCCACTAAGAAGGGAATTTGAAAAATTTTAACCCCAAAGGGATTAAATAGGGGTTGAAAGTTTGTATGGAAATAAATTTAACCTGTACCGATATTTATAAAATTTGAAATTTAGACTCTTAAAAATATTTCATTGAAAACGTGTTTCATGGTTTTTAAGAATTCGCCCCCTAAGGGTTCAAATAAGGGGTTAAAAGTTTATATGGAAAAATCTTTAAATTGCCACCGATTTTTATAAAAATTAAAATTCAGTCTGTTAAAAATATTTTATTGAACACGTGAATCGTGGTTTTTTTAGAACTCACTCCTAATAAGCGGGCGAAGCCGCGCGCGCCCTCTAGTATTATATAAATATATATTGTATTTCTGAATTTGTGTTTTATGTAGCGGTTGTTGCTTAGTGGGATAGTGTATGACTGTGTACGTGTATAGTCTTGGGTTCGATTGCCATCTGGGACAGTAATGATTAAATATGTAAATTAAAAGATTTCTGTCATTCGAATATTTGTTATCTTACACTGTGCCTTTATCTTGCAAGTATATTTTATTTATTAGGATTTAACTACAAATGTAGAGGTTGCAGATTTTTTCTTAAACTAATACTACCTTTAGACGCTCAACCGGAAGTACCCTATTAATGTAGATTCCCTTTATAGTGTCGAAATACGCGTCTTTTGCGATATGAAGTGCCATATCTTTTTTTTAAGTAAGTGTAGAAATATTTTTTTTTTTGGAAATTATGGAGCCGTATATCTGAGTATCTCCAAGCGTCCCTGAGATGAAGGTTCTTGATACACAGACTGACAGACGGACAACGAAGTGATCTTATAAGGGTTTCTTTTTTCTTAAAAGATATGGAACTCAGAAAGATACGAAACCGCTGTACATAAAAATTATACAAAAAATCGTTAACTTGCAAAATTTTAATCCACTCAGTTTATTAGTAACGCAGAAATACAAAACCATTGCACATTTACACCGTACAGCCACGGCCATATACGCAGGAAATATGATGACAATATCTTTAATGACGGCAAAATAGGTCGGTGTGAGCGCTGAAAATTTGAATAGAAGACTATTGTAAAATTTTATCACTCATTCAGTCGGAACGAATGGCCAGTTTTACCGCGCTGCGTTTTCCAACGGTGATTAATTGTCGTTTTTAGGGTTCCGTATCGTCAAGTGAAAAACGGAACTCCTATGGGATTTTTTGATCCATCTTTCTGTATGTCTGTCAACAACATTTATTTTGAGATTGCGTGGAGTATGAAGCTAAAATTAATATCAGATATCCAAGTTTCCGGTTCGTTAGAGTAAATAAAATAAGCTTCTGGTTCAACGCAATCAAAATATGCGAGCGTTTATGCATCGGATTTTGAATTGCTTAATTTTGTATAAAATTTGCGGCGTCATTCTATCTACACTATTACCACTACACCTATGGGGTTTTTCCTATAATTATGAAATTTAATAAGAATTAAGAACAAATTAAGGCCGGTCGTGGCGCAGCGGCACGAGGTGTGACTGCAAAACCGACTGGTTGTGGGTTCGATCCCCACTCGAGGGGATGAAATATTTACTTAAATTTATATTTCCATTTCTTCGCTCTGGTGTCGAGGTTAAGCGCGGCGTTGAGTTCTGCCACTCAAGACGAAATGCCTCCAGAATTCGGCAAAAAGTGGGGAACGGAGTGTCTTAACCCTCTGCCTACCCTGCTGTTTGCGGGATACAGCGTGAAGCTAATTTAATTTTAATTTAATTTAATTTTTTAATTTAACAAATTAAGGAAAAAATAAAAAAAATGGAAAGTTAAATAAGAAATAAAATAAAAAAAAAATACTATAAGTTCGTTTCATACAAAATTAGCACATACACCCGCAAGTTTAAGTTGGTTAACTTTTATAAATTGTAATCTTGTTGACCTACAATAATGAAGTTGGTACGGCATCCTCGGTGTAAAAGGTCGACTCGCACTTTACCGGTTTCTCCTCGTACAGCTTAGTACAATGAGAGTTGCAAGCTTGTTATTTCAAAAACAGGCATTCAGATAGTACATGGAAACTGGACAATGATAGTATTTTCATACCATGGGTTTTCCTTTTCAATTAATTAGTTGGTTTGATTGGATCAAAGTTTATTTCTTGGGTCGATGTCCTTGTGGTTTAAAACATCTTAGATTGTGGTTTTGTGTTATTTAATTATGGTATGTAAATATGGTTTACGGTAATTTATGATATTTATTTAGCTTTAAGCTGTATCCTGCATATAGCAAAGTGGGCAGAGGGAAAATAGGAATTGAGATTCGGTTCCCATTAATATACTTCCGTTCCCCAATTTCTGCCGAATCTCTCAAGGCGTTGCACGTCGAGTGGTGGAACTTCACCAGAGTGAACAAACAAAAATATTAGATATTGCATTTCCACGAGTGGGAGCGCACAAAAGTTAACTCACATTCAAATACATGAACTCACTACCGTTGCGGTTACAGTCGCACCCTTGTGCCTTTTGTTTGGCCTTTTGTTAATGTTATATAATAAAATAGACAGAGGGAACCTAGTTAAGACAGTCCGTTCTCCATTCTCCGAGACATTGCGTGCTGAGTGATGGGTACTCTGAAATGATTTTTTTTTTTTTCTGAATTAAAATTGAACCGAAAACTGTCGTTTTAAAGTCATATGCTATGCAGCTACTCTACATCGAACTCGACGACATCTCGATTCGATGTTATGCACCAAGTAAATCATAATGCAATATTAATTCAACGTAGTTGAATAGAAATAGATATTGGAATAGTTCACAAGCAAATGGAGCAAGGTATATCGACACTGTTCGAATCAGAGACCACGTGAACACACTAACTAAAGTTACAGACCGAGTTTATAACTTGGGCGTAGCAGTTCGTGTATTAACGTCCGATACTGTGCTAAAGAGGTGTTTAGGAAACACTTTAGTATATTAAACTGTAGTAATTTAAAACGAAATGAATATTTATTTTAACTTAAATATCAGCACCGTAGCGTTTGGCGCTCCGTTCTCTCTGACTACCCCGCAAGGGATAAAGCGTGAAGCTAAGTTAAGTTAAATATCAGCACATCACAACCTGGATACGTGACAAGTAGAGTATTGTGCAGTTCTGTAGGAACTTCCTCCCAGGTAAGCCATTCCACGCAACTGTGGAATGGCCTACCTGCGGCTGTGTTTCTAGGTCGATACGACATGGATAGCTTCAAAAAGAGTATCTACGAGTACCTTTATCTTAAAAGCTGGCAACGCACCTGTAGCTCCTCTGGTATTACACGGGAACGTGGGCACGGAGATAATTTACCACCAGAAGGATCGTTTGCCTTGTCCTTTCCATAAAAAAAATAAAGAAAAAAAAGAGATCAATATATTGATTATTCAGGTATATTGCAGATCTGTTAGCCCAATTGCTACTATGAAAGGAAAATGTACAAATTTTAAAATTTTGTTTCTACACATTATATTGTATAGAGTACCTACTTGATATTTCTAAACAATATGTTCACAATATAAGCACTAGTGTGAAAGGACAAAACAATAAATGTAGTTAAAATAAATAATACACAAAAAATATACCCAATTGTATATCAATATAATAGTACTCAAAAATAAAAGCATCCAACTTTGATTATTTTATGTGAATTTTAAAATTTCATATGAATATATAATATTCATCATTCATTCGTAAAATATGTTTACAATATGTAACAGGTGTATGACTTATGTTCGAATATTAATAAAGAATAGAGAAGCGTTATTTTTTTTTTATTTGATTTTTTACTTGTAATGAATAATAATAATAATAAATAATAATAATAAATAATATAATAAATAATATAGCGTTCGTTGTGACAAGTGGAAAAAACATTTTATTTTATTCTTTAATAGGTGGCTTTTCGCAATAAAATGCAGACTAGGACAGACATCGGTACAGCGGCAGTGAGAAAGGATGTATATTTTCAAATCTCACATTTATTATTCTAGTACTGGACGATTGATTGGTAGATTAAATTACTTTAAATTAGATTAAGACATTATGTTCTTCTAACATCGAGTATAGTAGTTTTAGATATAGACATTTTAGTATTTAGTTTAATTTGTATTTTTTTTATTTTTTTTATGAATATAAGTTTATACGAGTATAAATATTCTTTAATATCAAATCTCGCAGCATTCGTAACATACTAATAATTATATTTGTCAATATAATCTTATTAAAATCCTGACTGTAGCGCAAAATTCAGTGTGACGTTGAATCGGACGGATCTGGTTTAAAAATTTAAATAATTTGTTTTTTCTTAGCTTCACGCTGTATCCCGCACACAGCAGGGTAGGCAGAGGGAACCTAGTGTTGAGAGACTCCGTTCCCTACTTTCTGCCGAATTCTGGAGGCATTGCGTGTTGAGTGGCATAACTCAACGCTGCACTTAGCCTCGACACCAGAACGAAGAAATTGAAATGTAAATTTAAGTATATATTTCATCTCCTCGAGTGGGGATCGAACCCATAAGCACTCGTTTTTCACGTGTCTCTTTAGTTACACTTCGTGCCGCTTCTAAAGTCAATAATTTTTATATATTCTTTACACATCGATTTGCTGCATTTTGTATAAAATTCGCCCCGTAATTAAAACTTATAATGGAGTTCCCGTGAACCTACAGTTATGAAATTTGGAAGAAATTGATAAAAAAAGTACAAATAAATGAAAAAATCCGAAAAGTTAAAATTTTTAGGTATTTCATAGAAAATAATAATTACAAACTTATGTTTGTAGTTCTTTTCATCTAAAATGCGTGCATATGCTCGGAGAATTAAGTTTGTAATTTTTTTTAAGTTATACTTCCCGTTGAGCTAAAATTTTGAAATTATTACAGAAGCCACTCTGAATAATAACTTAATCTATAACAATTTGATATAGAGTTAGACACTTTCCATCTGCACTATGACGATATCATATTTTTTTAGTACACATAGCAGAGTAGACTTAAGGAAATCTAAGATATTAAGTTAAGCTAAGACACTCACAACACATTTTTCATCCAATTTTCGAAAGGCGTTATCAATGACTAGTAGCAGACCGTGGAACCAAACGCCGCAATTCGTCTTGTCACCAAAGCGGGGAAATGAAAGTAACTAATTCCTTCGAGAGAAACGAACCCACAACCATCGCGCCTGCAGTCGGACGCTGTGCTGGCAAAATAAAATGATATCAACAATTCTTTTTGTCTCTACATAAAAACGTACAATTAATCTTATTTCGTTTGAGGGTGTAAAAATCCAGTGTAACATCCGAGTTAATCCAAAGAATTAGGCGTGTAATGCTAACCGGGCGTAAATCCTGAGAGATGAACAAACAATCTTCATTTATTCTTGTACTACATTGAAATGGTTTTTTTTTTCTCTTTTAAGATATTGTTTGTTCGGGAAATGTTATAAATTATTTTTGTTATTTTCATGCAGACGCCTTGGAAGAAAGTTGTGAATATGAATATGCTAAAACTAGCGTTCCCAACGCGATTTCGCATGTTTAAATTTTTGTTATAGCCAAATTAAATATTTTTTTACGTTAACTGAAGTCTATGTGTTATTCTAATGTATATATAAGTTTTTTTGCATATATATGTATCATCATACCATCAGAATAGGCGACGACATAAGAATAAGGGGAAACAGAGTATCTTAAACACTAAGTGCCCTTTGTCTAATCTTGCTTTCATAAGCGTGATACAGAATGAAATTAAAATAAACTTCTTAAAAAGAGGAAACAGAGTGACCTAAACACTAGGTTCCCGTTATATATTCTGATATAGTAAATGAAATTAAAAGAATTTTCTATATGATGCAATATTTGGGATTAAAAACCACAGTTATTGATCAATAAAATACATTTAACTAATTACATAAACATATTCCCACGACAACATATGTATTAGAATATTATTATAGAATAGACGACAACCCCAATAATATATGTACGACGTACATATTACATACATTCCTAACATATACAATGTCAACCTTGTAAGTATATGAATAATGAATATACTATGAATAATGCAAGTATGAATTAATTTATAGAAATGGGATACCCCAATAGCTGCTTTGGCTTCTATATAAATCGCTCAATCCCTTGAGAAACATTAGAAATATTATTGTTTATAAAAAATGCAGTCTTATTTCAGTAGTATTTATTACTTGGAAACATTTCAAGGTGTAAGTTTGTATTTTTTATGGATTTTGGTATACCTAATGGATATTTATTTTAGTTTAGTACTGAGTGTAAAATAGGTTTATGTTAATTATTTTATAACACGAAAATGTCTTGTATGGGAAGTCAGTGTATACTTGTGTAATATTGTTTGTTAAGCAAATCAAATATTGTGACATAGCGCAGCCTTAAGTTCCGCGACTCATTACGTAATATCTAGCAGTGCCTTGAGAAACAAAGTGTCTTAACGCTAACTTTCCTCTATTTATTCTGCTATATCCGGGACAGTGTGAAGATCAGTCATTTGATATTGTTTAAATAATTTGAGTGTGATGATTTATTATGCAAACACGTGTGCTACATTTCGTAAATGTATGTAAGAGTATGTTTATTTAACATTAACTGAAGTAAAAACTATTAAATAGAGATGATCAACTGCAATTAAAATCAATAGAACGTTCAACGTTGTTTTAAATATTAGCTATCCCACATATTTTTAGGTAATTGACAGTCTGACAGGAGTCAATTAAATGTTATCAAATAACTTAATGTGATATACTCGAAGTTCTCTTCAGCCTGTCTTCCACACATAGCAAATTATGCAGAGAGGATAATATATGAAGACACTGCTTTCTCCACTCTCCGTCGAATTTTCGAGGCATTGCGTGTCGAGTGGCGAAGCTTAACAACGCCCTCTGTTTTGTTACCAGGGCGAAGAAATTAAAATAGCGTTACATGCTCGTGCCACTACGTCACATCACAACAGACTATATATAATAGGTGTTTCGTATTTTTTCTTGCATAAAAAATCCTTATTTATCAATCTTGTACAATACATATTCAAAATGGCATGTCAGTAATCTGGCTGAGCTCAGCTAGTTTATTTAGCTGGTACAAAGCAATAAGCGTCGGTACTAAGCAACGCAAATCCTCGTTCTACAATTCCGATTTGTTGTATAAATAGCTGAATATTGTAGAATAAACTATGGGGCTGGAATAAATTTGAATTATATTTTGTTTAATAAATATCTTTGGTGAGAAAAAAAATGTATTACGTATACTATAGGTTTTTTACAGGATGAATTTGATGTGTTGTGGTGTTGTGTGGATGTTTATAGTGGTTGGAAATGGAAATCGAACCGACAATCATCGCATTTTCAGTCATTATCAAAAGAGACAAATCCTAATTCTATTAATATACTAATGTAATATAATGATAAATAATTAAAATTAAATTATAGAAATTTAAATTAAATTAAAACATTTAAATAATAAAATATAAAAAATATTAAATATAAATTATAGAAAATTTTAGAAAACATAACACAAAAAACACGTAAATTTTCAAAATGTTCATATATAAAACTAGGCAATTATGTGTATCGGCGCGTGAAACGAGAGAAACTATCGTAGTTATTATAGAAGGCCGATGTCGCGCCGGTGTGATGAAAATGAAATTTATTTTTCTGACGTTATTTATGTACATATATATGATTTTTTTTGGATCACTACCATTTGATTTTAGCGAAAAAAGATTGTCATTGGTGGTTATAAGCTGACAGGTTGCTTACGGGTAAACATAAAAATAAACAAAAAAAACAGTACGTATTTCATAGTGTTTTTTAATAATTGGTCATACTTTTTTGTTGAACACCACCTTCATAGTGATTTTATATGATTTTTTTTATATT
>DWQW01013026.1:0-10469 GCA_018249695.1 Heliconius erato demophoon | reverse complement strand
ATTGTAAATTTAATATTGTCATTAATAGAATTGAGGTGGTTTAGGAATATATAAATACTGTCCGTAGGTAAAATGGTAAAAGTGTCATCTACGTACCGCTTATATATCCTAGGTAGACAGGGTGCAGTGCTAAGAGCCATCTCCTCAAAGTCCTCCATGTATATATCTGCTAAAGCTCCAGCCGATTTAATAAAACACTTATTTTGTAGTAATATTAACGTATGTAATTATACTTTATACAGTCAACTTTTAAAAAAAAAACCGATTGAAATAAAACAAACATTAAACGTTAAGGGAATTTTGTCAGAATACAACATTGAAAATTGCATTAAAATCGATTAGGCCGTTTTCTGAGATTAACGTGGAAAGACAATTTTTTAAGAACTGTTTTGAGTTCTGTTACAATAATAAATGCTACAAATCAGAGATTTTCTCATATATTTGCCATGTACAGGCAGCTATGAGTTACAGTTTTATTATCTGTATAGATTTATTTTTTATTAATAGTCACATTTACATAAGTTTACGATTTGCAAAATTCTTATATCGAAAAATTTTAAAATCTTATTATTAAAACGAATAAAAGTAGGTGATTCTATTTTTGATACTAAAGCTGTTTACATAAGGAGGTGAGCGTGAAGAGTTCGATATATTGGATTTGACGCCACGTCAGTAAGCCGTTGCAGCCAGTCTTAATGATTGATGAGCAATTTTTATACTGTATATCATAATAAAAAATAATACAAAAATCTTCGTCTCTAATGTATATTTTTAAATTTCAATTCGTCGAATTTCATTACAAGTCAGGCTTTTGTTATAAAATATTTAAAAAAATATTTAACCAGGTTATTAATATAACATTCAGCATTTTCACTTGTGTGATAAAAATGATTGTTATGTTTTTCTTTGTTTTTTATGTTTAATGTTTAATTCTTAATTGAGAGATGTAGGTGAGTAAGTCTTTAGTGACTTATTTTTTATCTGTATTGATTCATTACAATTATCCAGGCAATAGGCAATGATGTGTGTTGCCATCATTATTTATAATTATATCATTTATCAGATTTCGCACCTTTACAGACAATTTGTCACGTCACTAAAGGAATAATAGCTATGTCATGACGCATAGCCATTTTTAAAAAGTTTTGTTTATTCTTAAAGTATTACATAGCATTTAAATAATATTTTACATGCAATCCTATTAAAATACAATAAGATACGTACTGGGGAACGCAGTATCATAACACTAGGTTCCCTGTTAGGCACAGCCCTGCTGTGTGCGGGATACAGCGTGAAGCTGATTTATTTTTATGTACTGTGAATATTTTTAAATAACATTAAAACTAATATTATTCAAATTTATTGACAGTAGTATTACCAATCTATACCCGTAAAATCTTTAGCACAAATAAATCATTATTCTACTTGAAACTCAAATGCGGCTTCGCTGGCTTAAAAGCTATTTTTATATTAAAACTAAAAGATAATATTTCTGACTCTTTCTATGACTCTTTCACTGATTTCTCTGAAAGGATAATATTTGTAACTGTACACGCGACAGGTTGTTGGTTCGATTCTCACTCGAGGAAATAAAGTATCCGTTCCGTTTCCTTCGCTTTGGAGTCAAGGCAAAAGCGCGGCGTTGAGTTCCGCCACCCTCAACACGCAATGCGTCCAGAATTTGGCGGACACAGCTGCGTGCGGGACACAACCTGAAACAAAAAAATAGACTTTTGAATGCAACGTATTTTTATTGTAAAAAAATACAAAAAAGAACCAGCGCGTAAGTCGTGTTCCGTTCCGTTAACTAAAGTAAGTTTAGCATTTCTATACTCGATGATTCAGAGATCGGTCTGTTGCTATACCGCATAATAATATGAGGTCGAAACGTGACAAATGTTATTTATTATTAATATGCAAATTTCAATGTATGCAAACCGTACAATATTTGAACTGAATCTAAGAATCAACAGTAATCATTTTATTATTAGAGGCCGTCGCGGCGTAGAGGTGTGACCGTAACGACGGTTGTGGATTCGATTTGTACTTGGGAGAATGAATTGTTATTTAATAATATTTTTATTGTCTCATTCTGATACTAAGACAAAAGCGCGGCGTTGAGTTCCGCCTCTCTATATACAATACCTCGAAAATTCGGGAAAAGTAGGGAACGGATTGTCTAGCCTGCGCTACCTAGTTGTAGGTTCCAATATATATGATACACGGGATACAGCGTGAAGCTGAAAAAAAAAATATTAAACACGTATCTAAATTTATGTAATGTTCTAGTTTTTACTTACGAATTTGCCACCATTGTCAATTTCATTTCGTTCATTTCCTCGAATGGGGATCGAAACCACAACCGTCGCGTTTACAGTCAGACGCTTGTGCCACTCGGCCTCGGCCAGTCGATGTACCTGTATTTTTTTGTCGTATATATAATGATTATTTAATCGAACATTATGCGTTGTGTATGAATATGCATTTCTTGCGTTATTTTTAAATAAATTTAAATGCATTGTTAGTGTTGTTGTTGCTTACAGCATATATAAGTTTTACCAACGATACAAGAATTTCGACGTAGCTAGATATGATCGTGTGGCTCATTGGTCAGAATGCTTGAACGGTTTCCAAGAAGCGCAGGTTCAAATCTAGCTGCGTTCACATTTTTTATGTTTTCAAAAAAGTATAAAACGCAGTTATATGATAGAGCCTGGAGAGAAGCAAAAACATTTCATATCTAATTGACCTTGCATATTGTTTTTCCAAATTCATCCCTTAGATAACAACATCACTTTAAAAAATGACCCATTCATGAGTGCTACATTCTAACTAAACGAATCCAAGTCTTGAGCGCTGAACCAAATCAACTAGTGCAAACTAAAGTTAAAACGCCACAACAGCTATAAATATAAATTATTATAAGAAATGTTGTTTTTCCCTGCACTCATTTCTATACATAATTCTCTTTTTTTATATTAGGTAAGCTAATAGATATTTAATAAAAACAGTAATAGTACTGTCTAAGTATCTCTTTACTTGTCAACTTATTCACGTCACGCATGGTTGTACGCGTGTTTAATGTTAATTCTTTAATTAATAATTCATAATAGTTTTATTTATAATTTTCTATATTATTTCATATATATAACCTTTGGCGCCAGTAGACATTGTTGCGTTATATTATATACAATATGCATTTTATTTGTATAATTATTTCCTCAATATCGCGTTATGTTATTATTATTATTTTAGTAGTAGAGGCCAGTAATGGTGCAGTGGCACAAGCGTTTGAGTGTAGACGCGACAGGTTGGGGCTTCTATTTCCACGCGAGGAAATGAAATATTTAATATTTTTATTTCTTCCTCAAAGCACTGCGTTGAGTTCCGCCACTCAATACACAATGTCCCCAGAATTCAGCGAATGGGGGGCGATATGTCTTAACATTACGCCCTCTGCCTATCCTCCTACACTCTCTGCCTAGACAGCGTGAAGCTGAAAAAAATTGTAATAATAAAATATTTTATTAGCTAGCTTTTAAAAATATAGTATAACATGCATCTATTTTGATACATTTATAAATACTTTCGCATATTATTATAAAATAGATAGAATAATAAAAAAAATAGTAGCTTCAAATAAACATTACAAATATAGAAGTAACTATCCGACGCTTTGTTTATTTTTAGTTCGAACAAGCAAGCTGCATGTCCAATTTAGCTCTTGTATCTACATGAGGAAAAGGCTAAACCGGACTTTAAGGCTTTTTTACTCAATAATAAATGCTTTGTATATGAAAAATGCATATGCAATTCATTAAAAAAAAAATCTTTCTAAATAATTCATATTTAAAAAAAATTGTAGAGCACAATTATGTTTGTTAAGCATCACAAAATGCAATGATAGCGCGAATACATAATTCAATAGTAGTTTTTTTTATTTTATTTTTTTGTTTTTATAATAATGGAGGCCGATCTTCTAGGGAGGGCAATATTTTTTAGTATTTTTTTTTTTCAGCTTCACGCTTAATGACGTATAACAGAGATGTAAGAACATAGTGTCTAGACAGAAAGTTCTCCGCTTTTCGCCCGAATTCGAAACATAGCACGTTGACTGGCGAAACATTACGCCGCTAATGGCAGTACTTCCACCTGAGGGAGAAAAATTAGAAATAACTTATGCCACTCAACGGGATCGAACCCACAATCATCACATATACAGCCCACGCTTTGCCTATACCTATTCTTATCCTCCATTTTTAGGAGTGCGAATCCTCAAAAAGTACCTTGACTCTATAAGAATTGCAATAAGGTTGCACCCATGGCATAGAAATTATATTTAAATGAAAATTATATCTACCAAACACGTCCGAGCCCATCCGATATGACGTCACTGATCGGGGGAAATAAACAGTTACATTTGTCACTTCCTGTCAAAACCTGGGTACAAAAAAGTATTTATACTATATAAGATTTAGGCCAGTCGTGGCGCAGCGGCACGAAGTGTGACTGTAAAACCGACTGGTTGTGGGTTCGATCCCCACTCGAGGAGATGAAATATTAACTTAAATATTTTATTTCCATTTCTTCGCTCTGGTGCCAAGGACAAACGCGGTGTTGAGTTCCGCCACTCAACACGCAATAATTTATAAATATTTCACAGAAAACAAAAATGTTTACGAATTTATAATTTTTGTGCAAAATGAACGTATACGACCGTAAATTTAAACTTGTCAACTTTTATATACGTCACGTTGGCATACAATCCTGAAATTATTACGGACTCTTCGATATGTAAGCCCGACTCGCATTCGACCGGTTTTTTTTAAATGAGGAAAAGAAAAAAACAACTAAGATCTTTATCTAGGCCAGTCGTGGCGCAGGGCCACAAAATGCGACGATCAATCTCCACTCGAGGTGGGTTAAATAGTTACTTAAATTTATATTTCCCTTTGTGTCGAGGTTAAGCGGGGCGTTGAGTTCTGCCACTCAACACACAATGCCTCCAGAATCCGGCAGAAAATGGGAAACAGAGTGTCTTAACACTAGGTTCCCTAGTGTTAAGACACTCCGTTTCCCATTTTCTGCCTACCCTGCAGTGTGCGGGATACAGTGTGAAGCTGATGATCTTTATCTCTTATCTATCTATTTACAAGATGAATTTTACGTTTATCGTAGAGCTGAGTAGATCAAATGGCTCATCATTCATTTATATTTACAATCCAGTTTACTCGAAACAATTACGAACCAACACTCGCCCCACTTACCACAATAGATTCGTAGCCAATACCACCTCCGAACTTAAAGTAATCTATTCACTACGAAGATATTGTAGGCTATGTGAATATTTCTTTTTGTTTAGCTTTGAAGTAACAACAATGTAAAATAACAATTAAATTATAAAAAATAGAACAGATACAGAAAAAGAGATGTGAACACATGTTATACCGTCCTTGTATTTAAAGCCAGTCGTGGCACGGGGGCACAGAGTGTGACTGTAAAATCGACTGGTTGTGGGTTCGATCCCCACTCGAGGAGATGAAATATTTATTTTAATTTATATTTCCATTTATATTTCCATTTCTTCGCTCTGGTGTCAAGGCAAAGCGCGGCGTTGAGTTCTGCCACTCAACACGCAATGCCTCCAATTCGGCAGAAAATGGGCAACGGAGTGTCTTAACACTAGGTTCCCTCTGCCTACCCTACTGTGTGCGGGATACAGCGTGAAGCTAATTTTATTTTTTGATTTATTTTCTTGTATTTTAGTTTATTGTACTTAAATTAATTTCGAATTTGGTTAGATTGGGAGAGGAGCTCGGACTGGAGGCAAACATTTACCTCTATTTCAAAGGGACCACTTCTAAAATTTCATTTGGGTCGTGAGTTCCAGAAACTGGTCTAAACTCCTCACCGCACCGTGAATCTATGGAATGATAAATAGATTCTCCTCTGAAACTTGTTTTAAAGTTGACAGTAAAAAGTTACCAAAGATTAGCAATAAATATTAATATATTTTTTTACAGAACTTCAGGTGTGGTTTGATAGCTTTTAAATAATTTTGCAAACCGGTTTGAGTATGTCTTTCAATTTTTTTTATATTAGAACTTTTGGTGTAATTTTATTTGATAAATTATTTTATAATATTATCAAATAACTTAATTGCTTAATGTCACTACTCATGTTAATCAGTGTTTCCTGTAATGTAAATGTGAATCTCTATATGACTATTTATTTTTTCACGCTGTATCCTGCACGTAGCAGGTTAGGCAGAAGGAACCTGGGAAACTAGTTTTAAGACATTCCGTTCCACATTTGCCTCCGAATTTTGGAAGCGTTGCGCGCTTTTCCTCTTTTCCAGACTAAGGAAATGAAAATGTTAAATATTTTATTTTACAAGTGAGATTCAAACCACCAACCTATCGCATTTATAGAAACACTTGTATCTTTGCGCCACGACTGGCCTCAAACTGGACTGGACTAGCCTGCGCCACGGCAAGGTTTAATTATTTTAATATAAAGTATTAATGTACTTAGTTCTAGTTCATTTGTCTTAATAGGTATATAGGTATACGTTATCATACATTTTCATTTTTATCTTTTGGCTTTAGCATCGCTCTCAGTCAAATTTCAGCTTTACAAGTTCTGGTAATAAAGTGATTAATTCAGGACAGAATGTGGTCCAGCGGTCCATTTGAAATTAAGGCCAATATAAACTATGAACACGTCAGCGGTTAGAATCCACACCCATTAATATACTGGAGTACTGGATTGTTCTATCATAAAACTTTTACTATATTTGGAAAATAACCAAATTCGATTATGGAAATGTTTAATTTTAGTTTAGTGTTATTATATTTGTGGTTGCTATGTTTATTTTATTTTGGGTGTAGGATACACCTCATGCGATAAATTAAGCTAAGTAAAATAAGTTAAGCTAAGTAAAAACATATAAGCAAAATTGCGATGTTAAAAATTCAGATTTTGTCTTGTAATTAATTACTGATTGAGATTTTGTCTTGTAATTACTAAACTTACTAAAGAAGTAACATATGCGGCCGTCGTTGTGGCATAGGAGCACGAGCATGTGACTGTAAGGCAATTTGGTACCAAGGCAAAATGGCAGCGTGGAGTTTTGTCACTAAACACGCAATGCCTCGAAAATTCGGAGTAAAATGAGCTACGAAATGTCTTAGCACTATGTTTCTTTACTTACCCTGCTATTTGCGGGCAGCGTGAAGCTGAAACAAAAATTCGAACTTGCGGGTTTGTACCAAAAACTCGCATTACGGGATACATCTCAAATAACCAATGCGATAATATAGTTTATATATTATAAAATAAATATATCAGCTTCACGCTGTATCCCGCACACAGCATGGTAGGCAGAGGGAACCTAGTGTTAAGACACTCCGTTCCCCACTTTCTGCTGAATTCCTGAGGCATTGCGTGTTCAGTGGCAGAAAAAAAGCAAGCCGCACTTAACCTCGACACCTGAGCGAAGAAAATAGAAATATAAATTTAAGTAAATATTTCACCTCCTCGAGTGGGGATCGAACCCACAACCAGTCGGTTTTACAGTCACACCTTGTGCCACTGCGCCACGACTGGCGTGAAATATATATTAAACTTAAATTATACCAACACAGTGTTATAATACTAAACATATTATATTAATATACGAGTACTCGTATGTATAGAACGTCGAATAATATCTGAGCACAGTTCAACAAACTCTTAAGATTACGTGCATGCATCGTAACGAATAGTTACGTTTATCTTTGTAGAAAAATCGTCATTGTGCCGGAGATATATATTAATTACCGTATTTAAATTCTTATACATTGTTAAAATTTATTATTATTATTATGAAGTAATTTTAAATAATAGTATACTTGTATATTTTTAGCTTCACGCTGTATCCTACAAACAACAGGTTAGACAGAGGGTACCTAGTTTTATGACACTCCGTTCCCCTTTTTACGACAAATTCAGAAGATATTGAGTGTTGAATAGCGGAATTCACTTCGCTTTATCTCGGTACCATAGCAAAGAAATAATTAAAAATTATAATTCATGACCTCAAGTGGGTATCGAGCCCACAACCCGTCCCATTTACAGTCACACTTTGTGCCCCACAGACAGGCATTGAAAAAGCCTTAGATATAATGTGAATATATAGTTCACGAATATAGCACCGGTTTTGATTTTTTATTTATAAATTTAAAATTTATGCATACAATATAAGAAACAAATGTATTTATTACGTATAAAATTAATTGATTATTATATTTAAAATTTTATTACGCGCTATTAATAATTTAAAATTACCTGTACTTTAAGTGACTTTTAAATTCAATTCGATTTCAAGAAATTTCTTAAGTATATATTTGTAATTCTAAACCTTTCTAACTTTCAAGTTAGCCCACATACACCGCCTACGTGGACCAGATTTCTTCCAGCAAAACTTGTTGGTTCTGACAAATGCAGTGTTAATATTGTGATAATATTTACTATTTTCAATATCTATACTATTTAATGATTTGTTAAACTGTTATTTTTGTTTAATTGACTCTATTATGAAATGTATTATTCCCATTTATAATATTGTAGTTGAAATAACATTGATAGTACTAAAAATATATAAATTATTTCGTTGAAATCTTATTAAAATGTTATATATTAGAAATACAACAATTTCCGATTCTTGAGAATTGAGTTCGCATTGCGTATCAAAATGGAAAACAACGCCGCGCTTAATCTTGTTACTGGAACGAGAATATAATATTATTTTTTCTCCCAAATGAGAATCGAACCCACAACAGTCACGTAATACGTTGTACAGACAGACGATAATTACAAGTTCAAATGTTATTTTCACTATTTTTATGATTATTAACTGTTGAAACCATTAAATTACATTTGCTTTGCTATCTAATAATATATCATCATCAGCTTCACGCTGTATCCCGCACACAGCAAAGTAGGCAAAGGGAACCTAGTGTTAAGACACTCCGTTCCCCACTCTGCCGAATTCTGAAGGCATTGCGTGTTGAGTGGCAGAACTCAACGCCGCACTTTGCCTCGACACCAGAGCAAAGAAATGGAAACATAAATTTAAGTAAATATTTCATCTCCTCGAGTGGGGATCGAACCCACAACCAGTCATACTTTGTGCAACTGCGCCACGACTGGCCTCAAATCTAATAATATAATTACATTTTATTCACGAGATACTAAATATGTCACCCGCTGACTGTAAACACATATTTCAAGATGAAGACACTTTGTCAGCCTTTAACTACATCTGCTATCTACATTTTACAATTAAAGGGTTTCGTTAAAATAATTATGGTTTTGAGCTTTGAAATTTAATCATCTAAAACGAGTCTCTTTGAATTATTAGTCGCTTTGTTTCATTTAATTTGAATGTCTTGGAAATGGTTTTCCTGAGTTTTCTTTTATCTAATTTTATTCTGACTGAGGCTTTTTTTAATCAAGTTCTATAAATGGTCTTACTTCTGAGTTCAGTTTATGTCTATAGTAAAAGTTATGATATTTTTTATAGTATATAAATATTTATTTGCAAGTATATTAAATGTTTTCGAGGCCAGTCGTAGCGCAGAGGCACAAAGTGTGACTGTAAAATCGACTGGCTGTAGGTTTGATTACCACTCGAGGAAATGAAATATTTATTTACATTTATATTTTCATTTCTTCGCTCTGGTGTCGAGGCAAAGCGCGATGTTGAGTTCCGCCACTAAACGCAATGCTTCAAAAAAAAATTTGGCGGAAAGTGGGGAACGGAGTGTCTTAACACTAGGTTCCCTCTGCCTACCCTGCTGTGTGCGAGACACAACGTGTAGCAAAAAAATTTAATGTTTTCTGTTTCTTGCATGCATTACATCAATTTTAGTATAACTTCTTGTAGGTATTAGTTTTTTAGCGTCACGTTGTTTTCCGATCACAGCAGGGTAAGTAGATGGGATTTGTTAAGACATTCCGTTCCGCCAAATTCTGTAGGTTTTGCTTGTTTTTATGAAGAAATGGAAATATTAAATATCTAATTACCTCGTGTGGGAATCGAACCGACAACCTGTCGCGTGCGCTTAATCACACTTTGTGCCCCTGCGTAACGACTAGTATTGATATTAATTTTTAAAATTTAAGTTTTAGACTTTTTTACAATTAAAATAATCAAAATTGCTTTATAAGTTAATATTCAATTACTAAGTTGTACAAAACAGACCAGTTACGAAACCATAGACGTTTATTTTTAAAGAAATCCCTAAAACACTCAGGTCCTCGGTGCTGAAATTCGAAGTACATAATAAGACTTGGTAATCGCTACTATTGTACTATACGGCTTAATCCGTCCCGCCGGCTGTTTATATCGTCTGCGTGTACGAAGCCTTGCTTAGCCCGCTTATCACTCTTTAACCCTTGGCATCCGATTAGGGATCGTATTGCGA
>DWQW01013025.1:0-10469 GCA_018249695.1 Heliconius erato demophoon | reverse complement strand
GTAGAACATTATTTTGTTCTATCATCAATAGTTTTCGCAGCGCACGCGATGATAAAATTTTTTAGATCAATTTCTTCACACCTTGGGTTACATTATTGCATTTTTCTTAGGGATCCCTATTTTTTTTTAAAGTGTAATATAGCGCATAGGCTAAATTTAAAAAGTTTAAAGTGTAATATAGTCCCACATAGGACGGTGAAAATGCAGCTTTCTAATCGCGAAAGAATTTTTGAAATTGGTCCGGTAGTTGTCGTGTGAAAACAATACAAACATACATACAAAAATACAAATCTTACCTCTTTATAATATTAGTATAGATATAGATATATCAAATTACAGAACGCATGCACAATTAATTGCAATCATACAATTAACAATAGAAGTCAGACAACAAAGTGCTGCTCATTTCCAAACCAGTTTGCACGTTTAATTCTATAATTTAACAATACTAGTTTGAAAATTATCATTCATTTGGAATGTAAATAATAATTACATATTTTTTTCAGTTTCACAATGTATCTTATATATAGCATCGTAGGCTGAGGGAACCTAATGTCAAAGTATGTTACCTCTTCTCGCTAGAGGACGCCACAGGAAGTCATGTTTGCCAAGTGCGCACTCTTGGCCAGAATAGTTACTCCATTTCAGCTAATATAACGACATTCTCAGCTTCAAGTTGTATCCCGCACATAGTATAGTAGTCAAAGGGAACATAAGAACCTAGTGTTAAGACACTCCGTTCCTACTAAGACATTTCCGTCCTCTACTTTCTGCCTAATTCCAAATGCATTGCGTGTTGAGTGACCGAACTCATCGCCGCGCTTTGTCTCGGTTACAGAACGAAAAAATGAGAGTATTATATTAATTAATTTTCTTGAGTGGAAATCGATCCTACAGCCTATAGCGTTTACAGTCGCGCTTATGTGCCCCTGCGCCACAAAAAGCTTCGTCGACATACTGTAAATTAAAGGTTGTACAAAAACAAAAGCCTTGTTTTTATGGATTATTTGGTAATACCTCTGGCAAATAATAATGTCTGTTACCAGTTTAAGTACGTTACTTTACACTTTCTGAACATTTGGTACTAATCATGTACTATTTTGCAAATATATAAGTAGTTATTCGTTTTTTTTTTCTCAGATTCCGCACATAGCAGGGTAGACAGAGGGAACTTAGTTATAACTTTCAAGACACTTCCTTACCCACTTTTCGCTGATCTCTGAAAGCATTGAGTGGTGTTGGTCGTTAATTTTTAAATAGTTATAATCCAAAATATTTATTTTTCTTTTTTATTATTATTTTTACTTCATTACAATTAAAAGGTAAATACCAAAAAAACTGCTTAATTTGCTATTTTCTCCTACTTTAGAAGCATCACAAATATTTATTTCCAAAGCAAGTACTTAGAGCTCATACAAAGAAGATAATATAAAGTTTTTCATCTGTCCGAGTACCAACGGGAAAGCGGACTTAACTTGGTGCTGCTTATCAAAGTTACTTCGCTCCGACTTTCGTCACTCTGTTAAGCTCCAAATACGCATACCAGCAACTCGTAGGTTGTTTACTGTAACATGAAATATAAGCTGTTTTGTTATTGTTTTAGCCTCACGCTGTATGCCACATATAGCAGGGTAGGCAAAGGTGGAACTGGGAACCTTGTGTCAAGATATTGCATGCCTATTAAGTCACTTTTGTTGTCCACTTTTCACAGAATTTTGGAGGTATTGCATGTTGAGTGGATGAACTGAACGCCGTAATAATTTATGTATTTATATTATGAATAAATAATAAAATTGTGTTTAAAGCCATTCGGTGAGTTTCATTGTTATTTCGTAAATTAAGAATAACTTACACCATAATGTTTTATAACCTATAGCTCCCCTGAAGATCATAGTTTTGCAAATAAAAATAAATAAATCAGACCAGTAGATCCAGAGATCTTAGCGTTTACACAAACAAAATCTTCCACTTTATTATATTAATATAGATAGCACACAAATAATATATTATAATAATATATTGATAGTCAATTTCACACTTGATAGGTTATTTATAGTATAGATAGTGTCTTTAAACTGATAACGTTATTAGAAAATTATTATTAGAAAATGAAAAAATCTTAGGTTAGTGAATAACAAAACTAGTCGTCGCCCTTTATTTGAATTGACTTTAAGGTGCAAAATGGAAAATCATATATTTTCCCTTGCCCGTTAGAATTTTGTTACCAGAATGAGAAAATATTAATATATTCATTCCGAGTGTGGATCAAATCCACAAACGTCGCGTTTCAACCGCCTATTATAATGTATAATTATAATAAAACAACTATATAAAATATAAAATGGGCAAAACACAACACTTATAACAAAGCACAATCAAACAATTTCATTTTATTTTTCACATTTCACAAGAATAAATTATCTTTTTAGCAAACAAAAAGAGATTACTATTTGGACGACCTTTTTATTTATATTTGCGCTTCACAAAGACAAATTAACGTCAATAATTATTTTTTTATCTGTTTGAGTGCTTTGAATTATTTTTATAAATATCAATAAAATTCATTTATTGATAAATATATAACTTTTTTTTTAACTTCACGATGTATCACGTACATAGCAGGAAAAGTAAAGGGAACCTGGGAATCTAGTGTTAAGATACTTCCATTTCTCATTTTCCATCAAATTTTCGAAGCATTGCGCGTTGAGAGTCGGGACTCAACACCACGCTTTGAATCGTTACCAGAGTAAAAAAAAATCAGCTTCACGCTGTATCCCGCACACAGCAGAGTAGGCAGAGTGTGCCTAACCTAGTGTTAAGACACTCCGTTCCCCACTTTGCCGAATTCTGGAGGCATTGCGTGTTGAGTGGCAGAACTCAACGCCGCGCTTAACCTCGACACCAGAGCAAAGAAACAGAAATATAAATTTAAGTAAATATTTCATCTCCTCGAGTGGGGATCGAACCCACAACCAGTCGGTTTCATAGTCACACCTCGTGCCGCTGCGTCACGACTGGCCTCACCAGAGTATGAAAATGAAAATATTAAATATTTATATTTTACAACGCAGTCGCTTACAGTACCATATTTACTTTGAATTACAACAGGCACATAATAATATAATAAAGCTATAGTAACGTGATTATATTGTATAGAATTCATGTTTTTTTTTCAATAAAATATTTTAAATCCCAAAGTTAAAAGCAAGTAGCTAATAGTTCATGATGTAAATAATTCCCCAAGTTTATTTTACCAAAAACTTAATACAGAAATACTTCGAACATTTTGGCGCAAGTAAAAGACACGAGTATTTAAACATAAGCCGAGAGCACCACAAGTTGCGAAGAACGTGCGAAATTTGACTGTAACAATGTTAAATATATTTTAGTTAGAATTAAATAAAATAAAAGAATAAAAAAATAAATAGGACAGTCATGGCGCATGGGCATAAAGTGTGACTGTGTGATAAACACGATAAGTTGTTTGTTTGACTCCCACTCGAGGCAAAATATTAAATATTTTCATTTCTTTGGCAAACCTCCTGAGTTTCATATAAACTTACAACAATTCCGTTTAGTCAGATATCTAAACACGGCTACAAAAATATAATGAAGTATCTTTTTTCCGTAACAAAATTTAAAATAATTCTAAAATGTTCTTCAGCAAACCTAAAGGCACTAAAATGGCTTAAATATTAAGAGGACGAAGTTTGCCAAAAGGTTTTGCTTGTACCGCAAATGAAATAAGATGAGGCAATCGGATTTAAGACCGGCCTCAGTTTTCTATTTGGGTTAAATTAACCTAATAGAGGCCGTCACAACACAACGGCATAGTGTCTGACTGTAAACGCGATGGTTATGGGTTCGATTCCCACCCGGGAAAATGAGTCACCTTACTCTGGTAGGACAACAAAGCACGGGATTACGTTTCGCCCTTAGTGCCCTTAGCCTCTTCAGAGTGACGGTCAAAAAAATAATTAATTTATATTACTTTAAGGTAAAAACACCAAGATGACGCAGCTTCACAATTGCTTCAGTGGCTGAGAGTACATTGGTCGTGGATGCAAATCTCTTTGTAGGTTTTATAAAAATGTATTGCTTAGATAAAGTATGGTGTTTTTAAAATAAGCGCAAGAAAAAATTATTATGGAACTTTTAATTTAAGTGTAATAAAAAATATTTTTTCATTGTGCAAGTGTGCATGCATACCTATCTATAATGATTTCCCTAAAATAATCTTTAATTTACGTATAAATATTATTTTAAATAATTTGTAATTTTCGATTTTTTATTCTTTTAGGAATAATGAAAACCGGAAGAAAAGGCAAAAAAGATTTTTTTATATCCTTTTATTATACAGGTTGGAAGAGGCAGACCTTATACGGAAACAGCATATATGGTAAAATATTTCAATCCCATACCTAAAGAAATTAATCAAGATAACTCAACAGTTTTAAACGTAGGATTTTTTTTTTCATTACACGATGTTTATCCTTACCTGCATATCGTGTGACGCAGTTACGCATAGATATCTACCAATAACATAAGCACATGCTACTACAAAAATACTACTATACGTTAAGCAACTTTGAACTTTGCCGCCAATATCTACGACTCGATTTCGGAATGAGGTGTATGCAGCGGTTTCCCTTTGATAGGTTTGTGTCTGTGTGCGTCGTTCTTGACAAATGGCGCGTTTTATTTTAAAACGACTTTATTTTAGAAGATATGGAAAATGACTTAATATCATTATTAGAACATTAAATGATATCACAAATAAAATAATACTCTCCGAGTGAATGACACAGAAGTTTATGAGTCATCAAAAAGCAGGCTGTTTTGTGGGTGTTTTCATCAAATTTCATCCAACAATAACTTTTTTATTTACTTCCGCTTAAAGTTTATGATCCATACAAAGCCAGTAATTTTACTTTTATCATTATGTCAACTTTTAATTGTGCGTCCTTTGTTAAGACACTCCGTTGCCCACTTTCTGCCGAATTCTGAAGGCATTGCGTGTTGAGTGGCAGAACTCAACGCCGCGCTTAACCTCGACACCAGAGCAAAGAAATGGAAATATAAATAATAAAAAATGTCTCATTCGAATTCATAGTGTTGGAAATATTTAATATATAAAAAAATGCCGGTTTGAGGCCAGTCGTGACGCAGCGGCACGAAGTGTGATTGTAATACCCACTGGTTGTGGGTTCGATCCCCACTCGAAGAGATGAAATATTTACTTAAATAAGGCTAAGAGCGGCGTTGAAATTCCACTCAACAGCCAATGCCTCTAGAATTCGGCAGAAAGTGGGGAACGGAGTGTCTTAACACTAGGTTCCCTCTGCCTACCCTGCCGTGTGCGGGACACATCGTGAAGCTGAATAAATGTTTTGGTTATATTAAACTAAATGGAGTAAAATAGTATAATATTTTTTTCTTTTTTCTCCGAAATTTTTTTTTATAGAATTAGTTCAAAAAAATATCTGTATTAAAAAATATACAGAAAGTAACAAAGAAAAATAACTGTCACCTCAAAAACAGTAAAGTAAGAGCTTTCTCAAAGGCACTAAATTGCAGCAGCAGTAGAAGTCCGCATAAACTACTTCAGGTGTGATGGAAGTGGCTTCCCTTTGTGCTAAACGAAAATACATTTTGCTTACAATGTTTCTGAACGAAACAAATTTATAGGAAGAACTTTATGAACATCTGTTCATATAATTATTAGTTATCCATCCGGGTACCGTAACAATAAATACCAAAGAAAACTGTGCAGTTTCACGCTGCATCCCGCATATAGAATAATAAACGGGATAGAAAGAGGTAACCTAGTATATAAATACTCCGTTGACTAGTTTCCGTTTACTTTTCGAGACAGCGTCTTGAGTAATGGAATTCAACCCTACGCTTAGTTAGCGTTGTTGTTATACATATTAAAGTTTTCAATTTATTTTAATTACTTCGGCGTAGAGATGACTTTGTTGTAAAAATACGATAATACAAATAAATAGGAGGCTTAACCAGATGGCTGGATTTATGGCGAAGTGGTTTTTGTATTTTTATTAAGTCTCAGTCGCAGGTTCAAATTGCTACCTTTATGTAGTTGTAAGCTTAGAACTTATATCAATATAGCGCCATTTCATAAATCCGCAAATGGATTGCACTATATTCGTAGGATAGCAGCAATGCGGCTTAATATTAAGACGTAGTATCGAAAACACGTTTTTTCCATTTAGGAATTTTGAAACGTCTGTTTTTGCTTGCTTTCCTACACATCCTTACCTACCTACAAGCCGAATTAGATTTTTTTAAGTCCAGCAGAGTTGAGAGCTCTGCGCCTGACATTAACCGTGGGTGCTGGCCCGCGTATCTTTAAAGCGGGGCGCAGCGAGGGAGCGGCGGTAGGAGGTGCGGGCGACGACGGCCAGAGCAACCGTTCTCTCGTCCTCACTTCCATTTCAATTACCATTCTAACTTCAAGTTCCACTTTAACCACCGTTTGCTTACTATTGTCGGGCTACTTTTATTATGTGAAGTCAATATATAATTATACAATCCACTCTTTTATTTAATCAAATTAGGATAGGCACTATTCCCTCCCAAGTAGGCACAGGGCACTGCCCCCAACGCCTGTGTGTTTTCTGTCAGCCGCTAAGTAATATTTAAGTTTCATTCGAACCCATAACCATCACGTTTACAACTATTCCACTGTACTACAACCTTAAATCAAATATAATTTTCCATGCAAAAATCGCTTACTCTCCACTTTATTGAACAAATCGGCAAGCACGTACATACTTCATAACATAAATCTATGAATTTGTATCACCGCGTGCGTCGAATGTCCCGAATTGCAACTCAGTTGTAGATAATAAAAGTTACCATCGAATAATATGCTTTCTAGTTGCCGACTGAGAGAGTAATGTTGGTTACTTTATAACATAGCTTTAGGAATCTTTATATTCATAAATTTATAGGTATTAAGACCTCGACGATTGTGGGTTCGATCCCCACTCAGAGCAATCAATTATTATTTGTTTATATTTGTATATATTTTCATATCCTCGCTCTGGCACTAAGGCAAAGCTCTGGCGTTGAGTTAAGGCCACTCAACGCAATGCCTAGAAAATGCGGCGGAAACTGGGAAACGGAGTGTATTAATATTTGCTTTCTTCACTGCTATATGCGGGCTATATACAGCGTAATGTAGCTGATTGTAGGTATTGGATAAACACGACAATTACAACTTTAAATCCAAATGTAAAATTCTGATTCTGAATAAGGGCAGCTAGTAACAGGGCCGGTCGTGGCGCAGCGGCACGAGGTGTGACTGCAAAACCGACTGGTTGTGGGTTCGATCCCCACTCGAGGAAATATTTACTTAAATTTATATTTCCATTTCTTCGCTCTGGTGTCGAGGTTAAGCGCGGCGTTGAGTTCTGCCACTCAACTCGCAATGCCTCCAGAATCCGGCAGAAAGTGGGGAACGGAGTGTCTTAACATTAGGTTCCCTCTGCCTACCCTGCCGTGTGCGGGATACAGCGTGAAGCTAATTTTTTTTTTTTTTTTAGTAACATATACAAACTTCTTTCGTGAATGAGTTATAGACAAATGTAAAAGCATAGATGAAACTAATGAAAAGAAAAAGGTTTTTCACTTCTTTCCATCATAAAACCTTTCTAGGCTTTCTCGACATTCCGACGGAAATGGGAAAAAACTGCATTTTGCAAATTAAACACGAAGTTGCTAATGACGACTAGCTGAATATAATATTTCAATTAATATTAAACTCTTGCAAAGCAACACTGATAAATAGTAATAAACGATGTTAATAGCGAAACTTAGTAAATAACGCAATTGCTCCGACCACATTCTGAACAAAACAAATAAGGGTAAAGATAAATTAATTTTATTTGATTGGGAAAAATGAAACGTGAAAGACATAAAAAACGTTATTTTAATACGCCCATCTACAAATTGGTTTAAAGAAAATTAGATCATTTTCATTTTTAAAATAAAATTAAATCAGCTTCACGCTGTAGCCCGCATACAGCAGAGTAGGCAGAGGGAAGCTAGTGTTAAGACACTCCGTCCCCACTTTCTACCGAATTCTGGAGGCGTGGCGTGTTGAGTGGCAGAACTCAACGCCGCGCTTTGCGTCGACACCAGAGCGAATAAATAAAATATAAATGTAAGTAAATATTTCATCTCTTCGAGTGGGGAACGAACCCACAACCAGTCGGTTTTACAGTCACGCTTTGTGCCCCTGCACTACGACTGGCCTCAAGGATGGTATGTCAATGTATTTGTTATGGTTGCAACAACCATAACAAATAGTACAATCTTTTCCTATTTTTTACACCCTTTCAAGATAAAAGAAAGACGGACAAAGCATCAAAAAGTCAAGATGTGAAGACTGCAACCGGAGTTCTGAAAAGAAATGCAACATTCGAAAAGCAGCTGAAACTTTCGAACTCGTCATATCGATCTTCAGGTATATTCGAAAGAAGAATGAAGCTCAAATCCTTGCTGTTGGATATGAAAAACCCAGATTAGTGTTCACAGTTGAAAAAGGACAAAATTGAGTGCATATTTGTTACGATGTGCTAACATTTACTTTGGGTTGCTTCTGTTAGAAGTTATTAAATTAGCTTACCAGTGCAGTGTGGAATGTAGTGCCAAAAATATTTCACCCTCCTAACATAAGCATTAGATTGTTAGCATTTATTGATATTTAAAATTTATGCAAAGAAATTCAAGATTGTTGATACCGACGCCAAACGCAAAAGGCATCGCTTAGTTGAACTACAATAAAACAATAACTTTTTCAAAAAATATCAAGGACTTTTTAAACAAATACCAAGGACTACTTCAGAAGTACAAGTTCACAGTGTCGCGTATATGGAATGTTGATAAACCGGTTTAACAACCGCCCCGAAACCTTAAAATATAGCTGGACGAGATAGCACGGATGATGATAGAACGGATGAAATCATCCAGCCCCTAACAAGGGGCAAGTTGTAACAAGTCTTATTTTCTAAAAAAGTAAATTTTATATGAAATAAGTTAATAATTTCATGAAATTCATACTTGGATTAAATACTCAAATACTTATCATAAACACATTCACAATTAATAACTATAATAAGGAGGGATTTGATAATATAAAAATATTAATAAAAACGTTACAACAAATCCCAGTCTTCCTCATATTACTTCCTTCCCATTAAGACACTCCCGTTCTTCAATTTCTAGTCTGATCTGAAAATATTGCGTGTCGAGTGGCGGAACTAAACGCCGCGTTTTTTCTCGGTACCAGAGTCAGAAAAATGAAAATATCGTATTTTCTCGAGTAGGAATCGAACCTACAACCTGTCGCATTTACAGCCGCACGCTTGGACCCCTGCGCCACGACTGGCGGAGTTTTTTTGATACACATATACTGAAGATTTATATACTGAACTATGTACTACTACTAAGAAATATTCTACTATAATATTTTAAAATGTATAAAGAATATTTCAAGCGTAAAAATGTAAAATACTTACTAGTACACACTAGTTCTCTTTCTCATATTTTTAGCGTTTTATTTATATATATTTTTAAATGACGGGGTTTACCATTTTTTATACTCAGACAATATGGTTTCACTATGGCTGGTGTATTTTAGAGCTCAGTGAAAGTAAGTTTGGTCTTAGTGTTTGATCAAAAATTTTAATCTTTTATCTTTTTTTATGTAGGTATATTATATGAGAATAAAATATTATATCATTTGTACACCAGCCAATATCCATACATTCTTTGATCTTTTTAATGATAAGGGTTGCCTGGAAGAGATCACCTGTGGTGATAAGGCCGGCTTTACCTCATATTTTTTCATTGTTTTCCTTGTATATTTTTATTATTAAGTTGGCGAAGTCAAAAAAAGCTTAAAGAACTGCGTGGTCTTACTAAGTAAGCAATAGTTCTAGGATTGTTATTCAATTATTTTTCACACGTAAAATTAGGAATGTATTTAACATATGGCTTATAGTGAAAATCATTTTACGAGCAAAGTTGTAAAGTATCAAAACTTAAATAAAAACATAATTCCAACAAAGTTTTACGCCAATAGTCGTCGTTAAATCTCGATTAGTCAATATTTTATTTAGCCCGAAGTGTCTTTACACTAGGTTCCCAGATTCCCTTTGCCGACCCTGCTATTCGGTTCGGTTCGGTTCGGGATACAAAAAAATTATCTAATTTCTTACAAATAAAATCTAAAAGTTACACCAGCAATAATTTCACTTCGAAGAAATTCCAACGCTTTGTAATATACAAAAGAATTTCGTTCAGTAAAAGCTTTCTATAGGTGGAGATCCCATCGTTTAAAACTGTAGGGATTAGATTTTCTAATGAAACTTATATTTAAGAATGATACATGATAGTAGAATAGATTACACTAGGGTTGCCCAAAAAAATCCTGCCGCAAT
>DWQW01013024.1:0-10470 GCA_018249695.1 Heliconius erato demophoon | reverse complement strand
ATTTTTTTTGAAAAAGAGGTCGGTTGAAAAAAAAGAATTTATTGTACATTCACTAATTAAAATATATTGCTCTCCGTGCTCGCTTCGCTCGCCAAGTCTCGTTACTTTCGCTCGCTGTTGGCACTTTGCTACTCGATGCTATTTAAAAAAAATGCTTAACCGCTATATAAAAAAGCCAGGCAACGCGTTTTTGCTTACTATAGATACCTATAAGAAAACGTAGCTTATTTGTTCTATTACCTACTCAATTCTTAACAGTATTTCTTGTACATGATATCATATCATATACAGCAATTATAAGCAAGCCATTATAAACGCCATTGGTTGAGGATTCGATTCTCATTTGGGGGAATGAAAAACAAACACACAAAGTCACAAACACACATTGCCTCAAGAATTCAACGAAAATTGGGGAACAGAAGTGTCCCCCGCAAAAATAAGCAAAATATATAAAATAATATGAGGCCAGTCGTTTAGCATGGGCTCAAAGTGTGACTGTAGAACCGACTGTTTGTGGGTTCGATCCCCACTCGAGGAGATGAAATATTTACTTAAATTTATATTTCCATTTCTTCGTTCTGGTGTCGAGGCAAAGCGCGGCGTTGAGTTCTGCCACTCAACACGCAATGTAATGCAAGTAATAACATTAGGTTCCCTCTGCCTACCCTGCTATGTGCGTGAAGCTGATTTATTTATTTTTTAAATATCATATAATCGTAAAGTTTCTAATGTAAACTTTCTACTATAACCTCTCCATATATTCCACACAAAAATAGTTTACAATTCGATACCAATCTTTAATGAAAAAAGTCAATCTGTCTCGAGAGCTAACTGAACGTTTCGATGGCCGTTTGTAGGGCTTCAAATAGCTTATAAATAGATTTGCGTCCGCTAGTTGCATAACGCAGTTTTAGTAGTTTTAGTTGGACGGTATCGAGTGACTCGAAATTGTGGTAAATACTGACTTTTATTAAGGCTGGTTTTATGTTTTATAATAGCAAAAGGTAAAACTGTGACAAATAAAGAATAAATATTTTTTTTGTATTAAATAACAGGTATTTTAAATTCAATTTATATGAAATAAAATTTAACATAATAATTTAAATTTATGTAATAATATTTAATTTATTATAAATTTAAATTTATGAGCTGACGATCTGAACACTCTCTAAGTATTTAGAATAAAACCTTCATACTTACGCGAAACCTAAATAAATTATTTTGAATATTATCATAGGTACACAAAAATTAGAAAAATATAAAAAAACACCGGTTAATTGTGAGTAGGACTCGTCCACCGAGATTTCCGTACCAATTTTAACAATTTTAAGCATTCATTTTATATGAAACGATCTACAAATATAAAATTGCAAATTTTTGTGTAATTTTTTTCTATGAAATATCCAATCCAATCCAATTTTTTTCCTGTATTTATTTTGTAAATTTTCACTTAGCCCCAATGTTCATAGCTGTAGGTCTACAGGAAACGGAGACAACAAAAAAGTGATCCTACAAGGGTACCTTTTGAGGTACGGAACCCTAAAAACAACCAAAAAAACACACAAACGAACAAATTCAAACGAAAAAAATTAAATCTTATACATTCAAAAGTAATTATGTACAAAGCAATGCCTTTGAAACGTCGAGGATCGCAGTATCAACTATGTTTGCATATTTGAACACACTTCACCTGCATTGCAAACGTTACACTACATTTACAAATGGAAATAAATTTCTTTTGTTAAATTTTCTCTCGCGTAAGTGAGGTTTTAATGAGCCTATTTAATGAGCGCTCGTGTTGCTCTACCTGTATTTACCTTTTTTTTGTGAATATTGAACCAGCCAGCTTTACGTTCGTGTGGAATCAGCTTCACACTGTATCCCGCACACTGCAGGGTAGGCAGAGGGAACCTAGTGTTAAGACACTCCGTTCCCCACTTTCTGCCGAATTCTGGAGGCATTGCGTGTTGAGTGGCAGATTTCAACGCCGCGCTTGTCCTCGACACCAGAGCGAGGAAATGGAAATATAAATTTAAGTTAATATTTCATCTCCTCGAGTGGGGATCGAACCCACAACCAGTCGGTTTTACAGTCACACTTTGTGCCGCTGCGCCACGACTGGCCTCAATGATATAATGAATTTTCTTATTTCCTCGTTCTGGTAATCAAGAAAAGGAGGCCTCGAGCTTTTTCTGAAATTTAAGCTTAGCTTAACTAGAGCCATTTCAGCTGATACCGCACTTGAACTAGCTGCTTTATAACCAAATTTTACCCCTCTATTGAGGCTATTTTTTTTAGGATTTAAGCACAAATATATAGTTTTCAAATTTTTTCCTAAACTAGTACTACCTGTAGATACTAGTTGCCAAATTTGATAATTCAAGATAAAACGGAAGTACTCTATTAATTTTGATTCCCTTTATAGTGTGGAAATACGTATTTGAATTTCAACTCGATATCTCCAAGCGTTCCTGAGATAAAGGTTCTTGACAGACAGACAGATAGACGGACTGACAACAAAGTGATCTTATTGTATTATGATAGGGTTCCTTTTTTTCCTAAAAGGTTCAGAACCCTAAAAAACAAACAAAACCAGCTTCACGTTCACATAAACATTTTCTGCGTGACAGAGGAAGCATCGTGCTTAAACACTTCGTTCCCTACTTTCGGCTCAACTTTCAAGATCATTACACGTTAAGTGCGGAACTCAGAGTACGCTTAACTTATGCTATATATAAATATTGAAAATTGAGCAGGATTTTTAATGGTATTTAGAAGAGAATACGTGTATTTGGTATACTAGGTACCATTGGCTTCATTTGGAAAAAGCACTCAAAAACTTTTGAATATTCCCAATATGATATTTTAAGTCTTATTTAATGCCAGTCGTAGCGCAGCGGCACGACGTGTGACTGTAAAACCGACTGGTTGTGGGTTCGATCCCCACTCGAGGAGATGAAATATTTCCATTTCTTTGCTGTGGTGTCGAGGCTAAGCGCGGCGTTGAGTTCTGCCACTCAACAAACAATGCCTCCAGAATTCAGCAGAAAGTGAGGAACGGAGTGTTTTAACACTAGATTCGCTCTGCTTACCCTCCTGTGTGCGGGATATAGCATGAAACTGATTTTATTTTTTTTTAAGTTTTATTTTTTTCCGCTTTATGTTGTATCCCGTATGTAGCAAGGAAGGCAGATGGAGCCTAGTGTTAAGACACTCCTTACTTTCCGCTGAATTCTGGAGGGGAGGCATTGCGTTTCCTCGAGTGGGAATCGAACTCACAAACTGACACGATTACAGTCACACATTTGTGCCGCTGTCCCACGACTTTAAGTTTTATTGATTTTATTTATTTACATTTTGTGAAAAAATATTTCAATTTAAGAGATTCTTTGGTCCAGATACATAAATTAATAGCTGGTTGATGTTTTTACTACAACAAGAAAGACTCCTGAAGGGTAACAAAATGGAGATAGCAGTCATATTTTCCCTATATTTGTATAGGAGGTTAGGATAATTGAAAAGATTTGAATAGATTTAAATAGTAGAAAGACAAGAGCATATTTTTATTTAATCTAATTCATTGCGTGTTTCGTGGCGGAAATCAACGCCGTGTTTTGCCTTGAACCAGAGAGGAAATGAAAAAATATAATATTTCATTTCTTCAATTGGAAATAGCCCCAAAACCTGTCTTGTCTACAGTCACACGCTTGTGTGACGGATCTACTACTCATATAGAAAAATAAAAAATAAACTAAATCAATCAGCTTCACGAAATACCTCCAGAATTCAACAGAAAATGGGGAACGGAGTGTCTTAATACTAGGTTCCCTCTGCCTACCCCGCTGTGTGCATGATACAGCGTGAAAATGAAAAAAAAAAGTAAATAATAACAAAATAAAAAATATTACATACTTCCATTATCATAACCGACATTCAAAACGATGTTTCTAACATATTTAAACTAACATACACTGCAGCATGACAAATATTTTTGACAATAAAACATAACGTCAAAACTAGAAAAATGTAATAAAGCTGTATATTTCAACGCGGCGTTATTTACAGTATAAAGTCTATGCCACCAATGTTTCATTTGTTTTTATAGTTATTTCACCTGGTGTTCGTAGCAATTTAATGAGTGCATCATATTCTGAATAAATGTAGGCAACAGAACTGGGGGTTTTAATTTTCATATGTTGCACTAAAAGCTTATGTGTATTACGAATTAGAAATGTATTAAAATATTTATCTTTATAATCTATACTTCTATACTAATATAATAAAACGGAAGAGTTTGTTTGTTTATTTGTTTGTTTGTTTAAACGCTAAGATCTCTGGATCTACTGGTCGGATTTACTTTGTTTTTGTTTTGTATGAAAGCTGTATTATTTAGAAAACGTATAAAAATTTTAACATACTTTATTACGATTCGAACCCGTGCCGCCTAAATTTAAATACGTTTTCTAAATAAATAATAAGACATTTTGTGACAAAATATATTTGAAAATTGAAAAGTGATATTTCATCGCTTTTTATTTCACATGCAAATAGAAACTTATGAGCGAAAGTTACTTTTTTTGATTTCATCATCAAGGAAATTTTATGTAGATAACTTTTCGAGAAAGTGTAAAATAAAATAATTCAACGCTCTGTTACGGCCGCAAGCCTAGGCTCTAGTCCCGCGGGGGTCGCCCTTGCCGCCGATGATGACGGTGGTAAGCGGGCAAAGCCGCGAGTGGGCCGCTGGTATGTGGGTGTGTATATATATACACACTTACCAGCGGCCCACTCGCGTATATATATATATACATAAAAAACTGCTGGACTATGAAAGTTGAAATACGTAATGTACGTGGTAAAAAGAGGCTAGTTGTGGCGCAGCGTCAGGGGCAGGCCCACTCGAAGAAATGAAATATTTCATACTTCCATTTCTTCGCTCTGGTTTCGAGGGAAAGCGCGGCATTGAGGTCCGCTACTCAACTTGCAATGCTTCCAAAATTCGGCGAAAAATAGGAAACGGAGTGTCTTAACACTACTTTCTCTCTGCCTGCCTCTCTCGCTCTGTGCGGGATACAGCGTGACGATAAAAATAAATATGTAAAGTACAGGGTAGGGTATATGATATAATTGATTTGATTTAAGTACCTGAATTTAATTCTGTAAATTAAAATATACACAACAAACTTTTCCTTTTTTAAGTCTCGTCTAAATAACTCAGCCCGAGCGTGAAATAAGATTTTTCCATATGAATTTTATGATTTACATATTACTGTGCATTACGAAACTCACTCAAGTGATAAGGACGAAAATTCAGAATGTTTATTCAGACTTATTGAAAAATTTTGATTCTTAATTGCATCCATCCATCGTAGACAGCGTTTGACTATAATTGGGATATTCGTCGGTTCAATGTCGGGACTCGAACCTCGACCACTAAGCCATACGTTCTCATCAAACTACGTCGAAATTTTTATACGCTTGTTACAACTTATTTATGTTGGTCGGTTTCCAGGAGGCGCGGGTTCGAGTCCCGCTATGTTCAAATTTTTATACGTTTTCTAAATAAGTAAGTAGGCATTTATTCAAAATTATTATTTTTAGGGTACCATACTTTTAATAAAAAAAACTGGTTAAGCGCAAGTCAAACTCACCTACTGAGGCTTCCGTACGGAAAAGGTCAACGGAAATTACAACTTATAAAAGTTGACTGACTTTAGTGTACGTGCATATGCACTATTTTTGTTTGAAATGAAGTACAAATATAAATTTGTAATATATTTTTTCTCTATAATTAATATAGTAAGGTCAGTCGCGGCGCAGCGGCACGAATTGTGACTGTAAAACCAACTGGTTGTTGGCTCGATGGAGACTCCCACTCGAGGAGATGAAATATTTACTTAAATTTATATTTTCATTTCTTCGCTCTGGTGTCGAGGTGAAAAAATCCAAAAAGTTAATAATTATACTATTTCACTTTTTGAACACATTAGTATTTGTTGATAATATTTTTCCCGACTGCTAAGGAAGGGATATGTTTTTTCCCGACTGCTAAGGAAGGGTTATGTTTTTCGCGCGTATCTTGTATGTATGTAATATTCTTTATTACCTCATATCTCCAGAACCGCTGAACGGATTTACTTAATTGAGGTATCGTTAGATTTGTATTAATAGCCCAAGTGTTCTTAGATAGGTGACGTTAAAAAAAACAATCATGGCGGCTGTGGGACGCCATTGAACTCAGTGAAAAAAAATTTCTGCCGAGTTCTGGAGGTATTGCGTGTTGAGTAGCAGAAGTCATCGCTGCGCTTTACTTACACGAGAGCAAAGAAATGGAGATATATATTTAAATAAATATTATATTTCCTTGAGCGGGGATCGAACCTACAACCAGTCGCTTTTACAATCACACTTTGTGCGTCTGCGCCACGACTGGCCTCAATACATTTGATATTAATTTCCACAATACTCAATACTTCATTTTCGTTATTAGAACTGATTTAAACGTTTATGCATTTATATTCCTTTTTGCTTTTACTGAAGCTTAAATGATTAATTTTGGTGTTGGAGCTACTTATCACAATCAAATCTTATCAGGAAATCAAAGATAAGAAAAACAAGAAAGTCAGAAGTCATGAGGAAAGTATTAATTGATTAAGAAAACTTCTCCGAAGTCAAACATTTTTTTTTTTAAATGGGTCACAATATCCCTTTAATCCCAAAAAAGCTGAGGAGAAATAAGTACAGTGTACTAAATATGTATTCGAGCAAGTATTATACTGTACCTTCATCATCATCATCATCATCAGCCTGTCCTAGTCCACAGCTGGACATAGGCCTCTCCAGTGGCACGCCACTGAGCTCTATCTTGAGCTCTTCGCATCCAGCCGATGCCAGCCACTTTGCGAATATCGTCACCCCATCTAGCTGGACGACGTCCCACACTACGCTTGCCGAGGCGTGGTCTCCACTCTAAAACGCGTTTACTCCAACGGTCATCGGTTTTGGGACAAATGTGACCAGCCCACTGCCACTGTACCTTATTATGTTTAAATTGCAAAACTGACAAATCAAATTAATGTGACAGAACTGTTTTTTTCCTTAAAATAAAAATAATTATCCCAGAATAAAATAATTAAGAAATGATAGTTCATTATTTTATTCTGCGATAATTATTTTTATTTTTGAGACAAAGTGGTTTGGTTCTAAGTTCTTATTAAAAACATAAACGTTTTTTAATAAGAACTTAGAACCTGCATCCCGCTACACGCTGTATCCCGCATACAACTGTGTAGACAAAGAAAACTTGGGAACCTAATATTAAGACACTCCGTTCCAATTAAATAAATGGAAATGAAAATATTGAATATTTATTTTTTTTCGGATGGGCTTCGTACCCAGAACCTGTATCGTTTACAGCCGCACTCATGTGACATTGTGTCACGCCTGACCTTAGAAGTTAACTTATATTCTTTTTACAGTTATAAAACTAAATATACCGCATAATAATATATTAAAAATTAATAAATACTACTTTTTTATATATTTACAACTAGTAAAGAGATTTTTATGCCCATTAGGGCTTAGAGACACGTCTTATTTCCCATAATTTGTACAAATTATATGAGGCCATTCGTGGCGCAGCGGCACAAAGTGTGACTGTAAACCGACTGGTTGTGGGTTCGATCCCCACTCGAGGAGATGAAATATTTACTTAAATGTATATTTCCATTTCTTCGCTCTGGTGTAGAGGACAAGCGCGGCTTTAGTTCTGCCACTCAGCACGCAAAGCCTCTAGAATACGGCAGAAAGTGGGGAACGGAGTGTCTTAACACTAGGTCCCCTCTGCCTACCCTGCAGTGTGCAGGATACAGCGTGAAGCTGATTTATTTATTTTATTTTTAAATACTGATTTGTACTCAATCATCTAGGAATGTTATGTTTTTTTTTTCAAAAATACACAAGAGCTCAAAAAATCGTACATCCGTAATAAATGGTTCAATTCTTTTTTTTTTAATTTTGTGCATTGGAAATTGAAGATTCATAAGCGAACAATTGATATCGAAATGCAAATATTTGTAGTTCAATATTAACGTATCAATACTGAAAAATTCGAATCTGTAGTTAAAATAGAAATCTAATTTCTTTGTTAATTTTTTTTTATTGTAGTTTGAAAGAGTATATGTCATTTAAGTTTTAAAAATACGACTTAATAATTTAATTTTGATGTGATGTTATCGTAGCACAGTGGCGCAGCGTAGGAGCGATAGTTTAGGGCTTGAATCCCACTTCGTAAAACGTCTATATTTCTATACTGATCGAGAAGTAGTAAACAGAGTGTTTTAACGTTAAGTTTCATATTGCATTGGAAAAACGTAAAGCAGAAAAAAAATTAATAATTGGTAGCAGACATATTCACATCATTTTCATTATTTAGTATATTCTATTTTATATTAAATTTCAATTCAATTTACTATCACATATACAATCAAATAATCTCAATTGTACTAGAATGCAGTCATGCTCTTGAAAATGTCACTTTCGTTTCAAGGTTCTTTTAAAAATTATCAATTCGTTAATGAAATATTTAGCATTTTCATTTTTACACTCTGGTAACCTAAGTAAATTTCGTGACTCAACACTTGATACCTTCGTAATTCTGCGAAAAGTGGAGAACGGAGTGTCTTAACACTAGGTTCTTTCTGTATGATGTAACGTGAAGGTTAAATAGAATAAAACAAGTGAATTTTTTTGACCAGAAGATATACAAGAAGCCACAAGAAGTCGTGGCACAACGGTACGAGGAGATGAAATATTTACTTTAATTTATATTTCCATTTTCTTCGCTCTGGTGTCAAAGCTAAGCGCGGCGTTGAGTTCTGCCACTCAAGACGCAATGCCTCCAGAATTCGGCAGAAATGATGGGGAACGGAGTGTCTTAACACTAGGTTCCCTCTGCCTATCCTGCTGTGTGCGGGATACAGCGTGAAGCTAATGTAGATATGCAATATTATATACGCTTCTATAATAATACATATTATAAGCACAAACACAGAAAGACAATAGAACAAATCACATCAAATCAATATCAGCAATTAAAATTTAAATTCCATTTCTCTCAATGCCTAAAAGTTCAACCTATCTGAATAAAACAATTTAGTCACTATTTGAAAAGCTTGCGAGTTAAATCGCTAACGTGTCAGAAGCGAATTCCCTTGTAGGTAATTACTGGGAAGTTTGGCTTGATTCGCAAAATTGTCGCATTTTAAAGATACCTACTCCTTTTTGTATTTTAACGTAACGTTGAGTATAAATTTTGCGGCTCGACGTCGACCCTTATCTAGTGGGTAGCCAAATAAGGTTAGTGTACACCCGGATGAATATGAATATACTAAATTTGAACATTTAAAATTAAATTAGCTTCACGCTGTATCCCGCATACAGCAGGGTAGGCAGAGGGAACCTAGTGTTAAGAAATTCCATTCCCCACATTTTGCCGAATTCTGGAGGCATTGCTTGCCGCGCTTTGCCTCAACACCAGAGCGAAGAAATGGAAATATAAATTTAAGTAAATATTTCATCTTCTCGAGTGGGGATCGAACCCACAACCAATCGGTTTTACACTTACACTTTGTGACTGGCCTCAAATATACTAAATTTAAATGTTTTTTTTCCTATTACAGTAGTAGTTATAATAATTAATACACTAATCTGCATTACTTTCGTTTTCTAATAACAACATTACTTAAAAAAAATATCTACATCTATTTATATATAGTATAAAAGTAACTTTTTATTTACGCACCGATTTAAATAAAACAAACACTAAACGTAAAAAATAACTTGCCGATTTAAAACAATGAAAACTGCAATTAAAACGTTTCTGAGATTAACGTGAACAAACGCACAGGCAAACAGACATTTTTTTAAATATATAATAGTTTTTTTCTGTTATATATTCCATGTAAAGATATCAATTAGTTACAATGTTATTATAACTATAGATGTCAGATGTGTATTTTAAATATAAGGAGAAGTTTGATTTGAACTTGGAAGAGCTGGAATGGAACTCTTACTGTCGCACACTTACCACTTTTTATACACGTAAGATAAGCAAAACTAATAATAATAAAAAATAAATATATAATAATGAATGTATAAATCAAATAAATCAGCTTCACGCTGTATCCCGCACACAGCAGGGTAGGCAGAGGGAACCTAGTGTTAAGACCTGTTTCCCACTTTCTGCCGATTTTGGAGGCATTGCGTGTTAAGTGGCAGAACTCAACACCGCATAATAATGAATAATTAAATAACAAAAAGAAAAATAAGCTTGTATGTCCTCACCCTTAAAATCCATTTCGCTCCATACGTTCGCCCTAATGAGTAAAAATATTAATAGCCAGGTTATTAATTACAATAGCTGGAGTAATTTATTACGTTACCAAAGCTTAATCGCTTGTATGTAGAACA
>DWQW01013023.1:0-10470 GCA_018249695.1 Heliconius erato demophoon | reverse complement strand
CAGAGGTATAAACAATTGGACACTATCGTATAGATAGTTCTGGCAAAGCTCGCAATTCACAACCAAACCTATGTACGGCGTAGCGGCAAAATACTTTATGTGAATTTACTTGTCTATAGCTGTTATAATGCTGCTGTAGAAGTGTAATCTGTACGTATTTTTTTTTTATTTTGGGTAGACGGAGAAAAAATAATATTCAGTCACTCTTTTCAATTTTCATGTAAGTACAGATATACATATGGTTGTATGATCTATAGGTAAATTGTTCATACATATAGGTACATTGTACACACACGCGTACACAAAGGTAGACACATTAATACATACATATATATAAATTGACAAGCACATTACCCTCTTTTGCACTGCGCAATCGGGTAAAAAAGGTATATAAAGTAAAATATGTATACTTAATACTCTGCCATGACAGCCTATATAAAATGATTACAATTATTATACAATTCTAAGATCAAACGCAGTCACTGTCAATTATTGCCGGTAAAATAAATTAAATTTGAGGCCAGTCGTGGCGCAGGGGCACAAGCGTGTGACTGTAAACGCCACAGGTTGTGGGATCGATTCCCATTCGAAAATCTGAAATATTTAATTTTTCATTACTTCGCTCTGGTGTCGAGGCAAAGCGCGGCGTTTAGTTTTGCCACTCAACCCGCAATGTCTCCAAAATACAACGTCTTTACGTTGGGGAGTGGAGTGTCTTAACACTAGGCTCCCTATACCTACCTTGCTACATCCGGGATATATAGTAAAGCTGATTTATTTGAATAAATTAAATTACCTACATCAGGAGCGGGTGCTTCTAAAAGTAAACTTAAACGAAAGTTAAAACGGAGCAAAATCAAAAGTCATTAATGTCCAATACGTTAAAAAGTTAAGTGACGTCTATAATAAATCATTTTTTATTTCATCTCAACGCGTGTTTTTTTCGGTCGTTTTTCATTAATTTAACGCGAATTTATAGTGGAGGCTCCACTGGGTGTAGGTACCTATCTATCTATATCTAGGTAGGTACCTACTAGTTGGAAAGAAATAAGCGAGAGATAAGCTATTGTTATGTTTTTGTTTTTTTTTAACTTCACGACTGTATCCCGCATGTAGCAGAGTAGGCGGAGGGAACCTGAGAAAAAAGTGTTAAGACACTCTGTTCTCATTAAAATATTTATTTCTCACCCTTAGCTAAATTCTCGAAACATTGCGTGTTAAGTAGCGGAACTCAACACCACGCTTTGCCTCGTTACCAGAGCGGGGATGAAAATGATTATGAAAATAATTCTCCCGTGTGGGAATCGAACCCACAACCGTCATGCTTATGATCAGACACTGTGCTTCGCCCCCATGAACTTGTCAAATCTCAATAAGGACAAAATTCATATAAATTAATGATTCTAGTGCAGGCTCATTCTTGTGACTTTCGCTAATAAGATGTAGAAGATGGATTTAAACCAATAAAAAGAGAAATAGATAAATAATTGCGTACCTACGTCTTTTACATTAAATTGTATTTCAACAAGTAATTTAACCAACAACAAAATCCTAAATGAGTGTAAATTCGCAAAGAACATATCAAAAGCAAGACAAAACATACTTCCGTCTCGCTCACACAAATCTATACAAAAATTACGCTGCAGTATCGCTTTCTAAAAAAATATGGTATTGGAATGTAAGCTTTATGTTAAGTGTTTTTTTGTAGCTGTTCCTTTTAATAATTTTGACCAATCAGAGGCCGCGGTTGGGTTCGCCCCCACCCCCCGCTCCGCCCCCCTCTCTTCTCCGCCCCCTGATTGGCTGTCGCGGTTCGTACAGATTGTGATGGCGGGAAACAGATTTGAGTTTAGGGTTTCTTGGAGTTAGAGCCAAGGATCGTTTAGATGTCGATTATCGATACTTTTTAAGGAAAGTTTTTACTGGAAACTAATTTGAAACGATTTAATGTTATAAATTACAAAATTAGTTTAATATAATTATATATTTTATTTTTTCAGTAAAATTATTAGAATAAAACAACATTTTATTTTAAATATAATCCATAATGGCCTATACTTAATACTTTTTACTAAATATAAAAAAATCTATTTTAAATCTGACTAATTGATAATATACCTACCTATCTTATAAAAATATTTATATAATATAGGTAGGTATAATAAATTAATATTTTTAATTTAAAAAAAAAAACAATATATTGTCACTATCGACAATAACATCCCTAAAGCAACCGCGATCGCACACAGCCCACAGACCGCGTAAAGTTCAGGGCGATATTGGGTCTTAACTTAACTTAAGTCGAGGGCGCCTTCACACCGTCACCTCGAAGTTAACGACGTTTTAATAGTCCCATGTAATACGACTTCAGTTTTAAAGTCTTTAGTGTAGCTTATATTTTTTTTGGAGAACTTTTAACCTCTTTTTTTAAGTCGATTAAAATATTAAACCTTCTTCCAAGTGTAACAAACACTTTTCTGAAATCTACATCAAAATCGGCTCAACCAAGTGGTGTAATCACAGACAACATATGATGTAATTACATATAGATATCATGTTTACACACATACCTATCTAAACTTTAATTTTTGAAATGGTTTAAAAAAAGTTTGACGCTTTTTATCGCATAACGGGGTAGGAAGAGCAGAGAAACTACAATTAGACACTCCATTCCCAAGTCTCCATCCAACTTTTAAGGCGTTACATGTTGAGTGGCAGAACTCAACGCCGCGCTTTGTCTACGAAATGAAAGTAATTTAAATATAATTATTCCCCAGAGTGAATATTGAAACCATAACCATCGTGTTTACAGTCATACGCTTTTCCACTGAAGCCGCAAGTTAAAATATTTTTTTTGTATATTTTTTTAATAAACATATACCTACCTAAACAGGTGCTTTGTGCCTATCCACAACTAATTAAAATTGGCACAGTAAATTAAAAAGAAGAAGTAAACTTAGCGCGTTCAACGAACCAAAGATATATCGTGCACAGAGTACGATAGGGTAGGCAAAGGCGGAACTCAACGCCGCGGTTTGTCACAGCTAAAGCGAAGAATTTATAATATTGAATATTTATATAGCGTATAAATCGCTTGATCGCGTTTATAATCTCACGCTTGTTCCTCTGCACCACGATCGGCCTCAACGATTATACAAGACTGAAAAATAAGGGTTAAAGATAAATTGCTTATTACATATGACATAAATATCCATTTCATACTTGATTCAACATAATTATCGAAGGTAGTAAATAATATTACAGATATCTTTTTAAAATATTATGCATAATTAATTAACTTCAAAAATGAAAACGTTCTTTCAATTTTTATTAAGTATTCAATAATTCTGACTGCGACGTTGATTTCCGTCAATCAACACTCGCGTGCAATGCATCCAGAAGTCAGCGGAAAGTGGGTAACGTACTTACGTCTTAATGGAAGAGAGTGACGGGGAGACGGCGAAATATTAGGTTCCCACGTAACAGAGTAAGGAGAGGTAATCTCCTTACTCTATTATGTGCGGGATACAGTGTGAAGCTGATTTTTTTTTTAAATTGGTTGGTTGTTTCGATCGCTGGTAGAAGTGCAGCGTTGTTGCGTTTACAGGCAGAAATAGAAGATTTATAGGGCTGTGCTTAAAAAGTCATATTTTTTTTATCCAACAGATATGTCTTTCTTGTACTAATCAATATTAATTCCGCAATAATTCTAAGCTACACTAAGTATACTTCTTAGATATATCTCCCATTGAATTGTGAATCTTAATTTTACTTAAATTACCTTTTACAAAAATGTAATTGATTGACTAATAGCAAAAACATGAAACCGCAGGGACGGTGAGTTACATCGAAACGACAAATATGTTGTCATATAGCCTATAGCTCGCCACCGAGGGTTCCGTACAAAAAATGGATGTCTTGAGCGTTTTCTGAAATTTAAGCTTAGGTTAGCCAGAAGCCTTTCATCTAATACCTCACTTGAACTAGCGGCTTTAATAACGAATTTTGCTCCCCTTTTAAGACTATTATTATTTAGGATTTAACTATAAATGCATAGTTTTCAAAATTTCATAATTCGAGGTGAATCGAAAGTACCCTATTAATTTTGATTCTCTTTATAGAGTCGAGATATGCGTTTTTTGCGATATAAACGGCCATATATTTTTTTAAGTAAATGTAGAAATAAGTTTTTTTCAGGAAATCAAGAGGCCGTCGATCTCAGTATATGGTTTGAATTGCAACTTGATATCTCCAAGTGTTCCTGAGATAAAGGCTCTTGACAGACAGACAGTGGAAAACAAAGTGATCGTAAAAAGTTTCTTTTTTTCCTTAAATGTACGGAACCCTAATAATTTGAACTAATAGGGAGTTTTAAAATTTACTCAAAATTAGTAAGTATAGATAGATGATGATACCTTTCAAGTCCCAAATCAGAACAAAAACATTCAACCTGAAAATCGAACTTAATACCCACAAAATCTATAAATGCTTTGTTAACTTTGTCAACTGCCAATGCCACATTAATTCATTATAAACATTTAAAATGTCATTAAAATGAATAAATACGACACAATATGTGAATATTGACTTCAACTCATAAAAAAAATTAAGCTTCATATCAAATGTACTGAAAACATTAAAGCTTAATCACTTTCGAAAGCTACAACGTATAAACTACCAATAATGATCTCGTCTCGTTATTTAATGATATATGAAGGAAATTACTTCAAACATATGTTCGACATAGCCCTTATTACAACGGAATATGATATAAATTACAATAATTCATTGTTTTTTTTAAGTACCTGCGTGTCGTTTTTTTTTGCAATTTTAAACTTTATTTTATGTGTGTTTTGGGTTTCCTTTTGTATGAAAGAATGTATGGGAAAACAAATTATATGGTAGAATATGAGTTATGATGCAGTAAAATATATAGAGTGAAGTAACTAAGTGCGTTGTTTGAATGTTATTTTTGATATTTACTCATTTTATATACCTAGACACTTACTTATAAGTATGGGAGAAAACTTAGTGTTATGTCTCTCCGTTTTCTAATTTTTGGGAATAAGCTTTAGTAGATATGATTAGGCCGAATATATTTTAAATATCATACTATAGTAGGTGTGCATCGTTATTTTGCATATATAAAAAAACATGTTAGGTACATAAAGGTTGTTGGGTTCGATTCCCGCTCGAGGAAATGAAATATTTAATATTTCCATTTCTTCGCTCTGATGAGTTCCGTCAATTAATACGCAATGCTTCCAGAATAACACTAGGCTCCCTCTGCTTACCTTAATACTCGCGTGATATAGCGTGAAGCTAAAAGAAAAAAGTCATATATAAATATAGAACGTAGAGGTAATGATACTGTAGGATGTCAAGTACCTAAACACGCACGAGGTCACCTTGTAGATGACCCCTATGTTTGAATAGGTTGATGACAGTGAGTGCAAGAGTCGCAGAGCTTTCTTTTTTCTGGCTGCTATGCTAGAAATAAAATGTAAAACTAAAATTTAAGTCAAAATGTAGCTTTACCATAACAATTAGATTTTTCTTTTGTCGTATACTCTGTTTTAGATGATTCTCATCATTCAGTTTAATGGTCTTTTACTATATAAATAATAATAATCATTAAATAATACGCGCTTTTAGATTGTTTTCTTTAACTGCATACAATAACAGATAATAGATATTAGATACTGTAGCTATACTTATGTAGTTCTTTACTTACGATTTTGTAAGATAGGAAAAAGTGAAAATATATATATTTTTATTACTACTTAGTATGTATTTTTGTTTTTTGAAAGCTATGAAGGCTTAATTGTGTATTTAAAAAGCGTGGTAGAAAAAGGAACAAAATTGTAATTTTTTCACAAAATATATCACAATAATCCTGATTAATTTATTTTTTTGTATTTAAATATTTATTTTAATACTTATCAAAAAATATTTTCTTCTATCGTTAAAAATTAAGTTGTTTATTTTTAATACTCTACAATTATACATTACATTATTTTTCTAAGCAAATAAATATAAAAACACTATGTGGGAAATTACGATTGAATACAGTATATTTTCAAGTAAGTTAGAATTTATAGAATACCTCTAGATATTCTGTATATTCTGGAGATGTTTTTATAATTTTCAATATATACTGCGACACCAAGCGTACAAAAGCTGCATTAATTAGTTTTGCTATTTGTCGCTAGATGGTGTATAATCTTATATTGAACTTAGTTGTTACAAATATAATTAATAGATGGCGCTGAAATAATTATGCTTTTAAAATTCGTCATTATGGGCAGAGAAAGTTAGCTTTTGGTGCTAATGTTATAATATAATTATAATATTTTGGTATACAGAATGTTTTTGTTATCACCACTTTAAATGAAACCACAGTTTTAACTACTCTATAAAAGAATTATAAAATTAAAACAAAATACATTTTTCCAAAAAATTAAGAAGTGATTTTTAAACAATATATATATATATATATATATATATATATATATATATATATATATTAATAATATATATATTAATAAAATAATCGTTGTAAATTAAAACGCTATTTGTCTAGAATGACGCACACATACACAAACCTATCAAAGCGATAACGAACGGATCTAGAACGAGAGATATCCTTTTCTCGTTATAGTATGTTTTTAGTGAATGTAGAGTAGCAGATCGGCAATGCTTAGTAGTATTTTTGCAGTAGTAGGTGTTTACGTTATTTGTATCTATTCGTAACTGCGTCACACGAAATACAGTATGGATAAACATTGTGAAATGAAAAAAAAAATCCTACGTCTAAACTGTTGACGTATCTTGATTAATTTCTTTAGGTATGATTTTGAAATATGTTACTCTCGTAAAAGGAGCGTAGACGCTTCCATATATATGTATAATATTAAAATAATTATTTTAATATGCTCAATTTAATGTACAACGAAACTATATCTTAACATTCAACTATATTTGGCATAATATCTCTATCGGCGGAGGAGGAGTAATATAATTGGATATTTGTTGGGAACACTTAACAACTTAAGTTTTGGTATTATATTATTATATTTTTTCTGATTTGATTAGGCAAAGAACACAACACACCGTATATTAAATTATTTTAAAAAAAATACCCTATTATATAAATACGAAAAAGTTTTAATTAATTAAATCTAAAAAAATATAAACACTTGGCAATAGTAAATATTTATTTTCCGTATTACAATATTGTTGTTCACAATTTTAAAGATAAATAACAAGATCCTATAATCTATATATTTTTTAATAAAACAATCTCAATATTATAATATAGATATCTATAATACATTGTTATTTTTATTTTAATTACCTAATGGAATATTTCATAAAATCAATTTACTGAAAGTTGATTTAATTATTTTTATAAGTTTTAGAGGACATGGGTACTTAGTTTTTTTGGAAAATTAAGGAAAATATACGACGACATAGGTAAAATACTTTGAAAATTGAATATAACTGTTAGTTAACATGTAAAAATCTCAAAGTGAATTTCAAAATAACATTTTCAGCTATTTATGTAATTTATATAAAATGTAAGCTTGCTTTCAATTAAATCATAAAACCAGCCATTTTATGATTCAACCGAAAATATAACAAAACGGCTAGAGAAAAAACATTTCTATTTCTTTATCTTAACACTAAAAGCGGACATCATAAATTATCATAATTGTTTCAAATAAAATATGTAATTTTCAAAGTAGTTCATTGGAAGACATCGTATAAGGGATCCTGGCCGCGTTCCGATTTGTACCGCTTGGGTTGCTCTGTGTCGTCCTCGATGTAATCACACGGGGCTAGTAGCTGGAAATTAAAATAGTTTTATTTATAAATATATATGAGAAAAAATATAAGGTTCTTACTATTGGGGCTCTCATATATCTAATCTTTCTAAATATATATATAAAGCTCTTTCGTTCTGTGTGTCTGACTGACAATGTACAGCCCGAACGCGGCGGCGTAGAACGCTTCAGTCTGTCATGTAAGTTGTGTTGCGTAGGAAGGGAAACAACACGATTTTACGTTACGTCCACTCAGATATAGTCTATATAGATATTCTCTACAACTAGTAGAATATAAGTGAAGTTTATGAGAAAGGATAAACAATGTAAAGAACTTAAATATTGAATTGTGAGTGAATCAGTGAAAAAAATTGATCCAATGTGTCTAGATAGATTTTTAACTTTCTTTATATTCTTAGGCCAGACGTGGCGCAGTGGCTCAAAGTGTGTCTGTAAAATCGTCTGGTTGTGGGTTCGATCCCCACTGGAGGAAATTAAATATTTGTTTACATTTATATTTTAATTTCTTCGCTCTGGCGTCGAGGCAAAGCACGGCGTTGAGTTCCGCCACTATCACCCAATGCCTCCAGAGCTCGGCGAAAAGTGAGGAACGGAGTGTCTTAACACTAGGTTTCCTCTGCCTACCCTTCTGTGTGCGGGATACAGCAAGCTGATTTTCGACAGGTCGTGGGGTCGATTCCCACTCGAGGAAAAGAAATATTTAATATTGTCATTTCCCGCAGAATTCGGCAGAAAGTAGGAAACGAAAATGTTTATTGAGAACCGAACATCTTAACACTAGGTGAGGCGAGAAGCATGGAACAATCGCTAAAAACGAAGTAAAACATTACATTATATTCTTGAGATATTAGAAAGAAAATTATAGAAATACTTAGGAGCTAGGAATACTAGTCATAAATTACAAAATATTACACCACTTACTCGTTCAGTCAAAGGTTTTCCTTCCAACAAATACTTCAACTTTTGCATTTGGCAAGGATTCAGTATCTTATCAATGCTGACCTCCTCCCTTTTGTGTCCGTCCCTCTTGCCGTTGGTCCACCCTCGGGAGTACTGGAAGGTCTGCGACGCCACCGAGGTCATCGTGATGACGATCAGCAGGATAGCCAAGTTTGTAGCCATAATTACTGAAGTAATAGATTTTTTTAAAAAGGTTAAGTAAAATCAAGAAAGGCACTTAACAGTATTTGTTTCAGTGTTATTTCACATTTAGTAAAAAAATAGTTTTTTACGATTCAAGTCAAAGTTCAAATCCGCATACCCTTTGAATTTTTGTACTTTTTTTTTGTTTTTTTTTGTCAATTATATTTATAAAATCAAATAAAAAATGAAATCAGCTTCATGCTATATCCCGCAAACAGCAGGGTAGGCAGAGGGTACATAATGTTAAGACACTTCCTTCCCCACTTTCCGCCGAATTTTTCGAGGGCGTGTTGAGTGGCGAAACTCAACGCCGGGCTTTTGCCTTGGTGCCAGAACGAAAAAATGAAAATATTAATAAATAATAATTCATTCCCTCGAGCGGGGATCGAACCCACAACCGTCGCGTTACGGTCACACCATGTGCCCCTGCCCCACGACGGCCTTTATATATATTTTTAATTATATTTATTACCCTGAACGTCGTGGCACATGGACGTCATGTAGTGGATTAAATTAAGCAAGAATATCATTCATAAGTGGATACAGGAAAATTTAACAAACGAGGGCTTAAAAAAATCAAAATGCCTCGTTCATTTCGAGGGAATCGAAACAACAACCTAGCGGTGACAGTCGCATGCTTGTGCCCCTGTGCCACGAAGGTCTCAATATTTACAATAATTATAATAAGCTTTTGGAATTTTCTTTGAACCCATGACCGTTACGTACCGTCTGTATTATTTTATTAATATAAAAAAACGTCCAAACTCCGATTTATAACAGCAACTTAATCATTTTAAAAGCTTAATATTTTTACTGTAACAATTTAACAAATTCTTACAATATCAAGCATCACGAAACCGAATCAGGTACATTCAAATACAATACATTGAATGATTGCGGAATTCAAACTTCATTTCCTCTCACCATCCTTAAATATTTAAATTAAAAGTATATTTTTTTCGACGACGTTCTGTTCCGTATCAGATGGGAGTTCTACCTATAGACACAAGGGTCATAGGTTCGTTCACCCGACCACTCCACCAGCAGAGCAGAAAGTTTTTATTTTTTTATCTTCACGCTGTATGTCCCATATTTTAGCAGGATGGACAGAGGGAACCTAGTGTTAAGACACTCCATTCGCCTCCATATTCCGTCTAATAAAGCGACGCGCTTTGTCTTGTTTCCGAACTGAGACATTGAAAATAATGAATTCCCCTGTATGGGAATGGAAACGACAACTGTCAAGTTTGCAGGCCAATACACATCTTATAATCTTTCATCATCATAATTGATAGGATATTCTTATAAAAGTTATATTAAATTTGCCCAACCAATATAGAAAATATTTTTATAATAGTAACGTAAACATAGTTTTAAACGTTTATAACATAGTAACGTAAACATAGTGTATATTTCAGTATCGTCACCCAAACGAGAAATGAATGGTGGTCTAAAGCTAAGTTTAATAATTTGACATCTG
>DWQW01013022.1:0-10470 GCA_018249695.1 Heliconius erato demophoon | reverse complement strand
CTTTACCCTGGGATTATGAGGTTTGTCGCAAATTGGGTTCCTGTCAGTGAAAGAGCGAGTCTCTCGACTTATATATATACGGGTAAGTATATTCGCCAGATGCATGTGTAGTTTGACTTTTTACACTAACTATGATTTTATTTTTATCAATTTTAAATTGTTATTTCATACTTGGGCCCAGATTTGTAAACCACTATTACTGTTTTAATTTATAGATATATAATTTAGGAACTTAAAAGACATCTCAAGATCGATCGAAGACGCGGTTTAGAAATACAGGCCTTAGAAAAGATAAATACTTTATTAGAAAAAGTTTTAAACTTTTAACGTAGCGAGATTTGAATCCTCGCCTTTTGGGAACCATCCAAACTCTCTGACCACTAAGTCTTACAATCTCACCAAGCACACATTACAACATACATCGAATTTTTCATACGAATTACTTATATATACTTTATATTAATTACGTTTTTCACTTTTGATTTTATACTTATTTAGAAAACGTATAAAGACAATTTTTATACGTTTTCTAAATAAGTATTTTTCTTTCCTAAGTGTGGATTAATACTTTAAAAACGTTTAAAAATATTTTTGGTTTTGTTTTGGTTATATATTGAACTATGCAATTGAGAAATATTTTTACACTAAAGTTATGTCTAGTTCCAAAAATTATATACTAATTATTATATAAAAGTATACATATATTTGGTTTCCTGTTATTTAATAATATATTTTTTTCAGTTTTACATTTTATTCCTTATATAGCGGGGTAACCATTGGGAACCTAGTGTTAAAACACTCCGTTCCCGATTTTCAGATTATTTTTTATATATTGCTTGTTAAGTGGTGGAACTCAACTCTGCGTTTAATTCTTTTACCAGATCGAAAAAATAAATACTAATAATTATTCACCCGAGTGAAGGTTAAATACACAACCGTTGCTATTATAGTCAGATGCTATATTAATATTTTGTATTGAAATAAAACAGAAGTATTAAACATGAATAATAACCTATTTTTCTATATCTCCAGGTTCTGGACTTGGCTCGGTATTAGCTTTCCAATTAGCAGGAATCATGGGCTTTAGCCAGTATGGATGGCCGTCATCATTTTGGGTTCTTGGAGTTGCTTGTTTCGTCGTTTTCATTCTTTTCACAGTCTTTGGAACGACAACGCCTATGGAAAACAAATTCATATCTAAAGCGGAGAAGAATTTTATTATGGGAAAAATTAAAACTGAAGTAACACATGTTAGTAATGTTTTTTGCGAAGTTAGTTATATAGACCTTAAAAAAATATAGAAATTAGAAATATAAAGGCCATCGAAGCGCATAGCAGATCATTGCGTTCCGTCCCTTAACTCATAAAGGTTCTAATTCAGGCAGAAAGTAGAGGGTTTTCTGCATTAAGATGAGGGGCAAAAGCGTGAACCTAAAAAATATTACCCGACATTTATACTTATTTAGAAAACGTATAAAAATTTGAACGCAGCGGGACTCGAAGCCGCGCCTCCTGGAAACCGACCAGAGGGCGCGGGTTCGAGTCCCGCTGCGTTCAAATTTTTATACGTTTTCTAAATAAGTATTTTTCTTTCCTAAGTGTGGAATAACACTTTAAAAATGTTTAACAATATTACCCGACATTTCTCTTTAAAACGTAAATACGTTAAACTATTATTACTATTTTTAACCTTTAAACTATTATTACTAATTTTTCTTTGTTTCAACAGAAGGCCAAAGTACCCTGGAAAGCAATATTTATTTCGGTACCAGCATGGGCGACTTTCATTACGCATAGCGCCAACGCGGTGTCCTTCGTTTTCCTTTTTATACAAGTGCCTACGTACATGAGTGCTATACTGAAACTTAATATATTGAATGTAAGTTAAGTTTTAAAAAAAATGATTAAATCAGCTTCACACTGTATCCCGCACACAGCAGGGTAGGCAGAGGAAACCTAGTGTTAAAACACTCAGTTCCCCACTTTCTGCCGAATTCTGGAGGCATTGCGTGTTGAGTGGCAGAACTCAACGCCGCGCTTAACCTCGACACCAGAGCGAAGAAATGGAAATATAAATTTTAGTAAATATTTCATCTCCTCGAATGGGGGTCGAACCCACAACCAATCGGTTTTACAGTCACACCTCGTGCCGCTGCGCCACGACTGGCCTCAAAGTTAAATTTTAGTTTTAAAAATGCAGCTTCATCCTTTAAAATGCAGTTATATTTTTTCACAAATTATGCGAATACACAACCAGCGTTGGATTTTTGCCTGAAGATTCACAATTGCTAATTTCGGGACTACTCCACTTTTAACACATATCACTGTCCCATTTTACAGAAGGTTGTAAGCACAAAGTACTCGTACCTAGGGGTTATGTTGGACCAAAAACGGTTAGATGGTAGACGGCTCACATTAAACTCCTTTCCTTTAAATTTCTCTGGCATATGATGCAAAAGGAATTGTTAAAGATAACTTATATTGCACTGGTTCAGTATGTAATAAATAATGAATGACTCTAAGCCGTACATATTTACAAGTACCCTATATGAAATCAGCGATATGTTGTCATTTACTGACAACATATCGCTGATTAACTTACGCTGAAAAAATTATACAGTTAAAAATACAGACCTATTACAAACAATTATACATTTATTATAAGTATAATTATAGTGTTGATATCTATCAATTGCTATATAATATTCGCAGGCAAATATTCGTGATTTCTTTTAAATGACGATAATTTATTTTTTTAATGAACAGATTTTGATGAAACTTTAAATGTTATTCTGAGTCTAAACAAAGCAATTGTTGAAAATTTTAACTAAATCGGTTCCGTACTTTCGAAGATTAACGTGATCATACAAATAGACAGACAGATACGAAATTGAAAAGAAATGTTTTTGCTTTCTATTATTCTTTTAAAGTATCCCTCTATCCATTTCAGTCAAAATGAGTAAATGTATAGACAAAAATGTAGAGGTCAGTCGTGGCGCAGCGGCACAAAGTGTGACTATAAAACCGAACGGTTGTGGATTCGATCCCCACTCGAGTAGATGAAATATTTATATAAATTTGTATTTCCATTTCTTCGCTCTGGTGTCGAGGCAAAGCGCAGCGTTAAGTTCTGCCACTCAAAACGTAATGCCTTCAGAATTCGGCAGAGAGTGGAGAACGGAGTGGTTTAACACTAGGTTCCCTCTACCTGCCCTGCTGTGAGCGGGATACAGCGTAAAGATGAAAAAAAAATTACTGTCTTATTATATATAGAGATTATAAGAAATTACATGGCAAACATAGTTGTACGTGCTTATAAAATTCGAGGGATTCCCTCGATTTCTATGCGAAGTACGATCTTTTAAATCGGTTCACAAATTACGTAGAAATGGACGGACACACATAGAAAAATAGTTAACAAACTTATAACTTTTAAAGATCTTTTTTGAAGATATTAAAAGTAATTTATTTATAAATTGAAATTCAACATTTATTTTTTACTTTTAAGTTCATCTAATAATAACGCGTGTCTTTAAAAAAAGTTCTAAAGGTGTATCTTTAGATCTTTAGACTTTATGCAAGAAGCTAAAAAAATCTATGTTATTATTCTTTCAGAGTGGTATATTATCATCTCTACCTTACATAGCGACATTCTTGTCAGCGATCGCCTTTGGCTTCTTTTCGGATTTTTTCACAAACAGAAAACTTATAAGCTTAAGAAATGCAAGAAGATTATCCAATTCAATCGGTGAGTTTTTCTATCAAAGTTAACAAATTTAAGCACAAAAAAATACAACTTCATCCTTTTTCTTGCCTAGCAGAGTAGTCATAGGAGAGTACTTACTCTTGCCCAAATTTCTCGACATTATTGGAAATGAATAGAATTCAACGCCAAGCTTTTAATAAATACTTTACAATTTAATAAAATTCACAATCTAGTATATACATACAGACGCTTTAACTGTACCAAGCTAAATATTGATAATAGGTGTAGTGTTATTTCCACTAAAATTATTTTTAATACAATAAAATTATTTTTTTCCAGCTTGTGTCATACCAGGCTTATGTCTGGCATTAGTGTCGTACATACAAGACACTGCTCTAGCTGTAATGTGCTTCATAGTGTCAATGACTGCCAATGCTGCTTTACATACCGGTTGGATGGTAAAATTTGTACTTTTTTAACTTCACGGGCAGGATACACCTGCATATAGCAGGGTAGCCAGAGAGAAATTGGTGTTAAAAAACTCCATTCTCTACATAAAAATCAATTTTTGGGACAGTATGTGGCGGAACTCAACGCCATACTTTTTTTTCTTTACCAGAGCAAGAAAATGAAATTAATTATTGCTCACACCAGTCGCATGTTTACAATCAGACGCTGTTGTTCTGCACCACAATGTAACAGCCTCAATATATGTAAATAATTTATTTATTGTCTGTCAAAAAATAGAACATAAATTTAATTTAATATGATAAACGAGAGTTATAAATTCAATTATTAGACAAGTTTACCGGAAATAAAATATATTGTAATAATTATTAACAAATTTATTCATTTTCAGGTCAATTATGTAGATCTTTCACCGAATTATAGCGGAGCCCTAATGGCGAGTGGCAACACTTTAACCGGCGTTCTAACATTAATACTACCTATTGTAGTCTCATATATAGTTACTGATGTAGTAAGTATTTTGTGTGTCAGGTTAGACTTGATTTGACAGGTTAGACTGTCTAAGTTGCTTGGTGGAACAGTTAAAGACTATTTTATGGCCAAATAACTTTTAAGGCATATATGTATATATACAAAAAAATATTAGCCTTACATATAGCAGAGCAGACAGGGAACCTACTTTTAAGGCACTCTATTCCACAGTTTCTACCACAATTTTCGAGACAAGACGTGTTGAGTGGCGGAATTTAACGTCGCGTTATGTCTCCTTACCACAGGAAAAAATCGAAAATAACTTATTGCCCTAAACGAAAATCAAACACACAAACGTCGCATTAACAATCAGATGGCCAACTCAATACAAAAATTGCAAAGTAGAATAAAATTATTGTAGTAATATACAACAGTATACTATGAAATATTTAAACACTTTTTAAGTGAAATTTCTTTGAATAATATTTAATTAAGCTTTATAGTTGTATCTACGGAAAAAGATTTCGAATTATTGTTGTCAGGCCAAGAAATGCCTTAGAAGAGACAATATTGAGCTTACTATACTAATTTTAGGTTAGCTTAAATTTATTGTATCCTACTTAATTTTATTTAACGATACGAAGGATACCTAAAATCAGTAAAATCATACCTTTATTTAAATCGGTTAGCATAGGTTTCAAGCTTCACTTTGTATACCGCACATATTGAGGTAGGGGAGAGAACCTGGTTAAGACACATGGGATCTCCATTTTCTGCCGAATTCTAGAGGCATTCCGTTACTGAGTGACTGACAGAGAACCCACAAACAAAATTTCTGGACTTAGTAGATATTCGATAGTTTGCAGTAAATTAGAGAGTGTAGCCGAACACTAAGAGATGATTTATCGAAATTATTAATATAATGAAAATATCACGTTACATTATAACGTGATATTTTCACGTTATACTTATGGCCTACGACGTGAGTACTTCATGTGCTATATCCAAAAGGCGCAGATTCGAGTACGTCGATTTTTTGTGGCCTTTCTAAAATATTTTTCACTCCTTATTATAAAAAGTTTTTTTAATATATTACATATAGGTGTACAGTATTATATGTTTAAAGTTAGCTTGATGCAAATGTGATATTCTAATAAAATCGCTGCAGCTCACATGCATTTTCAATAAAATTAGTTTATTTTCATTAAAATTAGTATTTTTAATAATTTATATGTATATATTTATCTATGCTATGCTGGCGATTTTTTTATAAATTTTCGAATTTTAACAAGCTTAGTATCAAAGACCTACATAGAAATGAAGAGTTCCCGCTTTTGAGCATGATATTATTATAATTATTTTATTTGAAAATTCTGAATTCATAAATTTATTTATTTTAAAAATTACTTTACGATTCGAACAATTTACAAAACGAACGTTCTTTTTTTGATATTTTTTTTCCGAAATTAACAGAACTATTGTTAAAATGATCAGGAAATATTTTATTGATTCCTATGTGTGCAGAACTCGACCAGATATTTATAATAAGTTAGCAGAAAAAAAATTCAAATAACTTTTTTTTAGCGTCAGAACTATTCTTAAAATCTATCAATAACTATAGGACTCAACAGCATTTAAAGAGAGCTCCGTTTTACTTTTTATCTGCTAAGTTCATAAACATTAAAAAGGTACGAAGTTTTATATTAACTTATGTTAACATATGTTTTTAAGAAGATACAAATAAAAAAAATAAACCAAATGTATCTAAGATTAACTTGTTTAATGAATAAAAACTCTTTTTTCATCGCGGCCGTTGTAAATGATTCTTCGACCTCGAGATATATGTTTTATTGAATAATACTTTGACCCGTGATGTATATAGAAGATAGAACCCCTTATCGTTGTAACACAAGGTCTATTAGCAATTCCGAGGTAAAGAATCACCAGAGGAAACTCTTTCCACTAAGATATTTACCATCAGAAGGTTATATCCAGTAACTGAAATCTCAAGAACCTCTGAAAATATTTATAAGTACTTAAGAGTCTGTCTCGACCGCCTGCCTTCCATATATAATATATAATTACGCTCTCGCGACGCTCGGGACCTCATTATTCTAATACACGAACGACTCCGTTTAATACAATATTATAAATGCATTATTTATATTTTTGTGTAGACATTTAAATATGCATGGCTGTCACTCATACTAGCAGTACTATGAGTGTCTGTCATGCATATTTAAATTATTTTACTATTTCTTATTATAATTGTGTCTTCATGTATCAAGGTACATATAGCTCCATCGTTCACCCGATCATCCTAGTCATCATTTTATTGCGCTCGGCCAAATATAAAATAATTTTGCCGCCTGTGAAACCGAACGCTATTATAATAAACGTAAAAACATCAACCAGGCCAGTCGTGGCGCAAAGGCATAAATGTGCGACTGTAAGCGTAACTAGTTGTGGATTCGATACCCATTCGAGGAAATGAAATATTTATATAAATTTATATTTTCATATCTTCGTTTTGATGTCAAGCCAAAGCGCAACGTTAAGTTCCGCCATTCAATATGGCAGCAATCCAAAATTCAGCGGAATCGTGGGGAAAGGATTGGTTTAAAATTAAATTCCCTCTGCGTACCCAGTTGTCTGAGGGTACACTGTGAAGCTGTTTCTGAAAATATCACAGCCTGCTTGTATAATTTTGTTATAATATCTTTTTCAGACAAATCGTTTTCAATGGAGGATCGTGATGACGGTAATGGCCGCCATGACAATTTTATGTAATCTCTTCTTCGTTATCTTCATGTCAGCAGATGTGCAGCCCTGGAATGATCCTGGAAGCTCAAATTCTAGTAAATATTAATTTATTAGTTTTTAAAAACTTGCCACAGATAAAATTTAAAGTAAGCTGATTATTATATAAGAGGCCAGTCGTGGCTCAGGGGTATAAGCGTGCGACTGTAAGCGCGACAGGTTGTGTTCGATTGATTTATTATACTCTAGAAAATGAAATAATTTAATGTTTTCATTTCCTCGCTCTGGTAATGAGGTACAGTACGACTTTGTGCTACTCAACACGTAATGATTTCGGTGAGAAATGCCAACCGAAGTGTGTTAATGGGAACGGAGTGTCTTATCACTAGGTTCTCAGGATCCCTCTGCCTATCCTGCTATGTCTGAGATGCAGCCTCTGTCCTAGAAAAGATAGTAGATAGAGACCGAGATCTGATTGTAAACGAGTTGTGGCTTCAAATTCCACGCCGGAGATTCTTTATTTTCCTATTCTTGTTCTGGTAACATAACAGAGCGTGGCATTGAGTCTTGGTACTTGAAACGTTTTTTTCCTAAATTAGACGGAACGTGGAGGGCGAAGTATCTTCTATTATTCTAAAATAAAATAATAGCGGTATATAGAAGCATGGGAGAAATTAGTGTTGGTATATAGAAGGGTAGGCAGAAGATAAATTAGTGTTGGTATACTCCGTTCGCCACTCTAAGTTACTTGTCTTATTCGTTGAACAACCTCTAACTGTAAACGAAATGGTACTCTTAGGTACTATCATATATTTTTTGTTCCTCACTCTAGTAGGCAAAGCGCAGCGTTTTCTTCCCTTACTTCACACACAATGTCTGAAAAGAGTGGGGAGCGGCGTAACTTAACACCAGATTCCCTCTACAATGCGGCAAAAAAGCGAAGCTACTGTAAACGATTTAGCCCACAACCAAAAGATTTATTCAACACATTACAATTACTTAACTATTATTTACTTTTTAGATCCAAATGCAAATATTTTAAGACCTGAAAAACAATCTCAAGAAACTGAAACTGTGAAAAACTAGCTTTAAATTTGTTTGTTCTATTATTAAAGTATATAATTATAAACAGGTTTGCGTATTATTTTTTATATAATTAATTAAGAAGAGAAGGAACTGCTTAGCCCACTATGGATTTAACAAGCAGGTTCATCGATACAGAATGAGAAGCTCGGAGCAGTACCTTGGACTTGCAACCCAAGTGTACGTTTAAGAGACTCCTTTTAGATATAATAATGTCATAATAATAGCATAATGTTAGATTGATACCCCTAATAACATAACGTGTAGTCAATTTAAGTCATACCTAATTTTAATCGATTACGTTACAAGTTGATTGAGATAGAGAATGAGACTTACGTAATTTTAGCAAAGCTCAAATTTTGAGGATTATTAGTCTAATATGTACCTAATTCGGTTCTATTGCATCTGAGCCAATCATCCTGCCGGACGTGATTAATCTTCTTCATCTCACCGTGACATCCTTTTTTCACCTTTTCAAAAAATATTTGCACGGGCATTTGTGAAGTTTAATATTAAATTTCTTAAGGCTCAACCACAACATGTTAAAAAAAATATTTGAGTCATGAAAGTATTAAGTATTTTAATACAAAAACATTTATAATTTTTCATCAGTAAACTATAGGTGGACAATTTTTGAAGAGTCTAAACGTTATATGGGACTGTTGTGAAAGATGAAAAATTATAATGCATTACAAGCAATGCTTAAATGTTAAAACTGTTTTTATGAGATAATGTAGAATAACATACTCTATAGAGGAATTCAACTTCTTTTTTTTCTTTCACTATAATAGATAATTATATTCTTTAGAGATTACTCTGTACTAAGTTGCGTTGTGTTCCTGCAATTATGTCTCTGATATTTTAATAATATGTGTCATTAAAATTAAGATATATTTGATAGTATATCGATATAATAGAAATATAAAACATTTATTTTCGTACTTGAAACGTATTAATAAATCTTGTATCCAATTTTTTTTCATAAGTTTTGAGTAAAACATTAAATTTAATTCATAAAATATATTTGGTACTTCCTTAACATTATTAATCATGTATTTTTTAATACACGTTTAAGAAAGTTCTCTTGATAAATATATCAACTTTAAATGACTGGTTAGACATACAAAAATGCACATAAAAATGTATTTACATCACCACGTCATCTAAACGCAACTTTTATAAATTGAACTAAGTACAAAAATTTACTTTCCAAATACATTCACTTTTTATAGCGATGTATACAACATCGCTACTGGAGCTAGTGCCGGCAAATATACCCACTTTATTATTTTTTTTTATGTCACCAATGCTGACGTTTAAAATAATATCTACAGTAGACTAACAAGCTATTAAAAGTACTTTCTTCTTTAAATTGTGGTTAATAGGAAGACAAGTGATTAATTCATTATATTTTTAATTAAAATTGTGTAATTTAGCTTTATTTGTGAAGAATCAACGTAATTTGATTGTGCCAGAATTTTTTTCCAGAATTCGGCAGAAAGTGGGGAACGGAATGTCTTAACACTATATTCCCTCTGCCTACCCTGCTGTATGTGGGATACAGCGTGAAGCTGATTTTTTATTTATTTGTTAATTATATTTTTTTATGTTTGATCGTAGATTTCTCTGACATTTCATAAGACTGATTTATACAAAATTTTTTTTGTTTGAAAGAGCGTACTTTGTATGTATATGTATGCACATATATAGGTACATAAGATTCCTTATAACTTAACTTAGCTTCACGTTTTATCCCTAGAGGGATAGTCAGAGAGGACGGAGCGCCAAACGCTGAAGTAATTGTATAAAGTGTTCGTTGAAGTGGAGGACGGAGCTACAAATTTCTTATAATATGACTAGCGGACCCGGACGCGGCTTCGCCCGCTTGAATTATACGAATGCTTAATAGATATATTTATGAAATTGTTTTTGAAAATATCTAACTAATTTAAATGAAAAAAATTATAAGTAAACTTAATTAT
>DWQW01013021.1:0-10471 GCA_018249695.1 Heliconius erato demophoon | reverse complement strand
CTTCAATACTGACGATTGTTTATTGAACATAGGAATTAAATGTAAACAATATTTCTTAATTGTAAATTTAAATTGTGTTATAAATCTTAAACTAAATCAATTGCATAAATATAATGCCAATAGTAATTACTGATCTAAGAGTAGATAATTAAAATATTGCTTTAAAAATGAAAAGTTGTGTCAAGCTAAGCAAATAATTGATGAGTTATTTTTTTTAATATCTCGTTTGATGCAGGAGGATTCTATTTTTGAGACATTCTGCTCCCCATTTTTCGTCCAATTTTCGAGACATTATGTTTTAAATGGCGAATGTCAACGCTTCGCTTTAACTTCCAGAGAGGGAATGGGGATTAAATTCACAATAATTGCGCTTACAATTAGAAGCTGTTCCACTGCGTCACGACGGCATAATATTTATATTCTGGAACATCATTACAGACATAATGATTATCTTGATTTAAATATACAGCCCGGAATGTCTAAGCTGAGCTTTGCTTATGTGTGAGTGTTCATATAATATAGGTATACGGATATAACAACAACCGCGCGACAAGAAGTTGTGGCTTCTTGTACTGATAGCGGCGTCACATATTTAATACTTGATATTTAATTTTTGTTTTCGCTTTATTAAAAGTAAAATATACAATTGAAATATCAGTGTACAAGAGTAAAAAAATGTATGATATATGATCATTCAGTAAAAAAGAAAAAAATGTGGATACAACGTTGTTCTTGATGATATAAAGCAATCATTAATTATTAACTAAAACAAAACATCAGACGAGAGGAAAAATTTATGAACAGTTTATAAAAATAAAACACGCTTTTCTCGACCAAACGCATTAGTAACTCGAATGTAATGAGCACAAACGTTGGATTTTTTTATGAATTTATAAACATTATTTCTTTTTTTTCTGGCTCTACTTTTATAATTACTCACACAAATATAAATCTCAGCTTAAGCCTCGCGAATTGTAAATTGTCTATATAGATATGTAATTCAGCTGATCGTTTTCAGAAAAGTAGTCGTAAAACTAAGAAATAATATTTTACCATCTTAATATGACGTCATCATGAAAATTAAATTAGATAAAGAGCCTGAATGATTTTATAACATCTTGATTCGCCCAATTGTATTATTAAAATAGACTGATTATATAATATTAATTTACATGTATATAATGAATTGTACTTATTATATTAACTAGTGTATATATTATGTATAATTTTAAGATAATATGGATTAAGGTTAATAATGCTAAATTCCTATTAATGTTAGTAAAAATAAAAAATCTTAACTTTCTTCTAATCTTTTTTTAGAAAGATATTATTTAGGAAACGCATAAAAATTTTAACGCACCAGGAACTATTAATTAAATTCTCTCGGTAAACCTTGGGCAGTACCAGGTTTCAAAGTTTCCTTGGATGAATTTCAAGAGGCTCAGTTTCAAATCCGCTTGCGTCAAAATTTTAATACGTTTTCAAAAAAAAATGTTCTGTCCTTAAATTATAATATGGAATAATACTTTAAAATGATAAAATAAAACTTTTTTTTTGTTATGACATAGAAATTTCTATTAAATGTAAATGTTTTCTCTTTTCGCTAATATAGAAATGTTATAACATAATTAAAGAAAGAAAAAAAAACTGATTCTGTGAGAGGTCACAGCATGTTTTGAACGGAATATAAGAAATATTAGTTTATCTATTTACCTTTGAAATATCGCCGACATTTTGGATAGGTAGGCTCTCAAAGGACCTTTTGCAAGCTTCCCTCAGACAATGGATATCTGAATTTTGCTTTTCAGAACCCAATATTTACTTGAGTCAAACTTTAAGCTACAATACTATAAAATAAGTGAATTTTTAAATTGAATGAAAGATTAAAAAATATATATTACTTGTTATTCATTTATTAATATTAACTTTATATTACTAAAAATACTTTGCGCAAATGTAACAAATATACTTAGTAGTAGTATATAAAAAATTGTACAGCAAAATTTTCATGGCAGGCATTATTATCTTCGAAAATGTAGTAAGGCCCTTTTCACCTGTGATTATATAGTGAAAGGGTCAAGCCTCATAAATTATGATGTAATGGTAAACAAATTTAAAGCCAGTTGTGGCGCAGGGGCTCAAAGTGTGACTGTAAACGCCACTGGTTGTGGGTTCGATCCCCACTCGCTTAAATGAAATATTTATTTAAATTTCTATTTCTTCGCTCTGGTGTCGAGGTAAGGCGTAGCGTTGAGTTCCGCCACTCAACGCTCAATGCCTTAAGAATTCAACGAAAAGTGGGGAACGGAGTGTCTTAACACTAGGTTCCCTCTGCCTAACCTGCTGTGTACAGGATTCAGCGTGAAGCTGATTTGAAATATTGCGAACTCTTAGACTATATTAATGTACCTATATATGTATTTATGTATATTTATTATATGTAACTAGGTAATATGAGGCTGTGTTTATTATTAAATAGAAAACGAATTTTTGATTTTGCTGTATTGAATATTTTTTTAGAAACAAAATCCTATCTTTCTTTTTAAGACTCTTATGTCAATTTAATATATGTCCTTTGAGACAGAATATAGTAAAAACAACGTACAAACGAGTAATTTGAATTAAAAAAAATAAATATTACCAATTTCCGATTTAATTTCATAAATTTGAAATATTATGGTATAGCAGAGCAGTTAAGTTAATGTAGTTTAAGGTCGCTTTATTCTCTGTTTTCCTTCCGATTTCGAGATTGCACGTTGAGTGGCGAAAATGAAAATAATTCTTTTTTAGGCTACAAATCGAACCCACAACCAACGTATTTGCAAACACTGACCCTATGTGCTACGATAGCATCTAAAGCTATTATAAAACTATTTAATTTGATTGATATTTAATATGTCACACAGTCTACTCAGTTTTGTTATACAAATGTTCATTATTGCTTCTATACTATAGAATATTATAATTATAATTTCTCGCTTATTAAATAAAGAATATGATGGTGCGTTAAAATAAAATTTCGAATATACTTAAAGTTATTATAATATGTTTAATTTATTATAAGTAGTAGGAATCAAGCATGGTAACCATGAAATGTACATAATTATAGGAATTAGGTTAAATATGGTTTTAGAAAATAAATAAAAGTTCTATATGAAAATTGTTTTATTTATAATATTCCGTTTAAACAGCTTTAAGTTTATTTTTCTACATATCAGAGTATGCGAAGGGAATCTACTGTTAGTGGTGACTTACTTTTAGACACTTTGTTCCCATTAAGACTCTTCTGTTACCCACTTCCCGGCGAATCCTTGAAGGCATAGCGTGTTAGGTGACGGATCTCACCGCCGCACCTTGCTTCGTTTCCAGAGTGTAGAAATGAAAATATTAAATATTTCATCTCCTCGAATGGAAATTGAACCTACAACCAGTCACTTTTACAGTTGCACGCTTGTGCTTCTGAGTTACGATGCATTTCCCAGAGCGTTGTGTTCAGGACGCAATGGTTATGGGATGTGTTCATTTAGTATATGCAGTCGAGTTTTTTCTTTTGTTTACAATTCACTTGTTGACATTAATTGGGTCATTACAGGTCTTGGATAGAGAGCGTTTACTACAATAACTTTGCTTATTGAATAACAGGACCAAATATTGAAGATATTCTTACAAACAAATAAAACAGTATTTATTTCAATATAACATTGTTTTTATCATATATATAAATCCCCATAGGATTTCATCCCACGATAAGGACTTACACTTTTGAACCGTCTGGGTTATAAATAACATCTTTATATTTTCGACGATTTCACTTATGCGTTCATTTACTTATACAATTTCATATTTCTTAAGTCTTTATTGCACATAAATAATTAAGAAATATCATATTAAAAGGCTAGTTTAGTACAAAAGTGGGCTGGATTTTAAAAGAAATCTAACCAACGAAGTCGAAACGGATGACTTTCAAACAGTGGGATATAGAACATAACATAGCTAGAATTACAAAAATCGTAATTGTAATAAGAGCTAAGTCTTCTATAATTGAATCGTAGGTGTGTATTGAGGTGTATATTTAAAATCATTAAATGTTTTTTTGCCAGTAAAAACAATAAACGGCTTAAAAGTCAATATAACATTGACTTTTCCTTTTAAGCTTCTCTTTATAATTAATGAGAACGAATTTCTATTTAACGACAAATATTAAACAAAGCTATATTTGGCTTCTAAATATATAGTCGGTCAATTTTTTTACCCCTTCACGCTGCTTCCCTCACGGAGCCAAGGAAACCTGGAAACTTAATGTTAAGACAATCTGTTCTCATTAAGAGACTTTCATAATTTAAGAGACCATTCCCCACTTTTCGCCGAATTTTGGTGAGTGGCGGAACTCAACGCAACACCTTACCTCGTTACTAAAGTGAAGAAATGAAATTATTAAATATTTCATTTCCTCGATTGAGAATGCAACCTACAACTATCGTGTTTGCACTCACATGCTTGTGCCTCTGCGCCACGACTGTGCTCCATACGTGTATTTCAAAATAACATACTTTTAAAAATATCCGTTGGTTACTGGAGGCTAATGTAGAATGGCCTCTTATGCCTTCATTGGGATCACAAGTGATCTTCCTGGGTGATGGGATCCCTACAGTAAATCAATGGAATGCGATATTTTCTTTTTTTAATTTTCTTTTATATAAAAAATAAACTTTTTCATCTTATCATCAACCACATCGTGATTAGTTAGTCCGAAACATAACTTTTCAAGAAGCAACTATCTTACATAGTTTTCTGTATCAAGTCGACTACTATTCCTGTAAAGTAGCGAGGTAATTAAAATAAACTCGCTGTTGAAGTTTCTAAGATAGATTGCTTACAGTTTAAGTATTTACTGAGGGTATTTGAATTTTTTGTTGAACCTGTGAATAATTTGGTACCTTATTAACTGTTGAAATTAAAATATGTTAATGAAATTGTTAATGAATCAGCTTCACGCTGTATCCCGCACATAGCAGGGTAGGCAGAGGGAACCTAGTTTTAAGACAAACCGTTCCCTACTTTCCGATGAGTTTTGGAGGCATTGCGTGTTGAGTGGCGGAACTCAACGCCGCACTTTGCCTCGACACCAGAGCGAAGAAATGAAAATATAAATGTAAGTAAATATTTTTTCTCCTCGAGTGGGGATCGAACCCACAACCAGTCGATTTTACAGTCACACTCTGTGTCTTGCGCCACGACTGGCCTCAAAACATCGTTAACATTTTTTAAAATAAAATAATTATATTTTTTTTTTGGTTACATAAAAAGAAAATAATGTTAATACATCCTGTATCTCTTTTTTTGTTAATTTAAAGTTATTATCTGTAAAATACTACTAACTACTCAAATACGTATCAATTACCTACCTTACCTTACCAGATACCTACTATTTATAGTTCTATAAATCTATTCCGGAATGGAACATAAAAAACACAACAAACACACATATTCTTTAACATTTATATTATGAATTCCACCAGCACCACCACCGATAATCAAAATTCTACAAATTAAGTTAAAAAAAATTGAATTCCTTTTTATAAGATCCACGATAAAATAAACTAATCTACTCCATAAACGACAGATGAGCCCATAGTTTCTACTATACAGAAACAAGGTCCCATTTCTACGGTTGTAAACTTCTACGCACGTCAGACCGTACTCTGTACATAAAGTACGCAACATAAACCTTTTTGTGCAACCATTCGTCAACGTCCCCGTCCGTACACTTTGAAGTTGTACCTTTTTTTTTAGTTTCACGCTCTATCCCGCATATAGTAGGGCAGGCAGAGGGTATCTAGTATTAAGATTTTGCTCAGCACCGCGCTTTGTTACCAAAGCGAGAAAAATAGATCAGATCTCCGAGCGGTAGTCCAATCTACAACCGTCGCGTGCAAACAAACACTATGCTATTGCGGCACGACAGCTAATAAGTAATAACAATAAATCCGAAATCCCCCAAAAAAAGGCACAAAAAAACGAAACAAACAAAAATCAAAGCCATTTTGAATTATTCATAACTCACGTGAGCAATAATAGCAGGTGAATATTTTTCTTTTGTGCTCGCTGAGTGAATCGCCCTGGAGCCTGCGACCGAGTGATAATAACTCATCGATTGTTTACTACCTATACCTACTACCTAACTGGGGGGTGTCTGTAAATCCTTTGTAGATTTTTTAAGCGGTGGCTTATGAGAGGACGTTCTCTTTGGAGCGTGTTTCGTAAAAAGTTTCCCGATTAACTACTTTTTTGCGAAATAAATTTAGCTATGTATGTATTTTATAAATATATTGAAAATTTTAGTGTTCAAATATTTTTTTTATATAGAACTGACTGAGTTTGGTGACTGAGTTTGGCTGGTGATTGACTTAACAAATAGACTTGGATTGGTTTAAAAAAGTAAGATTTTTGAGAAAGATCCCATATAAAATATGAAATAATTTGAAGCCAACATTCCATAGTATTTTAAGATTAAAAAAATATTGACAAAAACTTACTTTTATTTATCTTTGAAACATATTTCAATGATATAATCAAATTCAATTCTATCTACTTTTTTTTCTTATTATATATTTTTAAATTTTCTGCTACTTTACAAAATATTAACAGCATTTTTTTATTTCAAATTACCTTATTTTATCAGAAAATAACTTAACTTAGCTTCACGCTATCAGAAAATAATAAATAAAATTAACAATAAAATCTAAATATTCTTTACAGTGTCATGTAGGGAAGTAAATTTGCGGTCCTGGTTCCCATCTGTATACGAGATAGCTCAGCAAGTTCGGCCTTAGATTTATCGTTGGTACCCCACAATTCTACGTCAAGTGGTAGTCCCACCATTTAGCAATTTTGATGAAGGATTAACACTAGATTACAGCGGTAATGTAGACGATATAACAGTTTATTATAATCATGTAAGCCATTCTAGCTTCAAGAAAATTGGTTTCATGTTTAAATTATTGAAATATGTGATTATTTTCGAAATATTTAAGAGTTCCACCTCGAGAATTCGGCGATAAGACGAAAACGGAAGTGTCATAATAGGAACGGAGTATCTTGACACTAAATTCCCAGGTTCCCTCTGCCTACCTTGCTATATGCGGAATACAGCGTTAAACCTCAAAAATAATTATGATTTTTATGAGAAAAACACGTGTACCATGTAGATATTATAATTTATATAAATATGGATGGACTGCATACTACATATATTATCTACATCTTAATATATTTATTAATAAAGTAAATATTTTGAGTAAACTATAATTTTTATTAAACAAAAATTTTATGTTATTTTATTATTCAATAGAATATGTTTATCACATAAAAAAACCAACAATTTATCACAAAAAACCTCAAAATGGTCTAAAATCCCATACCTACTGAAATAAACACCAGCACAGTAGTTCTATATCCCTAGTTGATCTACTTTTGTTGCGAACAGTACTAAAATATGCTCAAAGCTGCTATTTCCGAAGTAATCCTGTCCGCTTTGGTTAACGGTCGTTCTAAATCATCACGGAATCTGGATGAAAATTTTAATCGACTCACTACATTAAGATAAATAATGCTAGCTTAGGACGGCGTTGGGGAGTTTTAAACTGAGTAAAAATATAATTGAACAATTATTTTATGTAAAGAAATATTGTTTCCAATAAGATATTTGATTTTTGCGTTTATTATATTTTTTATAGGAGTGTCTTAACATTAGGTTCCATCTGCCTATCCTGTTGTGTGCGGGATACAACGTGAAGCTGATTTTTATAGCTTCAGTTTTAAGTTGCTAGTAATATTTGCTAAAATATTCTCTATTCTCTTCTCTTCGACACTTATAGAAGAAAAGTAGGCACCGCCCCCTTTCCGCAAAAATCTGGGGAAAGGTGAAACTCAACACCACGTTTTGTCTCGACACCACAGCGAAGAAATTAAAATATTAAGTACTAAATTTTCTCAAGTTGGCATCGAACCCACACTTGTCACCTTAACAGTCACACGCTCGTGCCGCTGCGCCACCTGCGGCTGGCCTCAATTACCAAATAGGATATAAAGATTACATAAAATAATACAAAATATTATAATTGTTATTACTTTAACATAAATGATTTAAATACAACTTTCTTCTTTACAGCAAAACACTAAAATCCAAACAAGTTCATCTTCTACACCAAATACCTCCAAAACTTCAACAGGAAGTTTATTTTAATTACCAACCAGTCACTTTGCGAGAATAATAGTGGTATTAATACCGAAACTCTGCCGTGCGAAGTTGTTATTTACATCTTTAGTATTAGCCTAGTGTAATTGTTTGGCATTGGCGATAGATTTGATATGTAAGGCGTATTTTTTTTTCTATATTTTGTAGTCTTGTACTTCATGTTTATAGTAGCTTGATGTCGTTGGATACAATGTCATATTGTAAGCGTGTTTACGGGTTCGATTTCCCCTCTGGTAAATGAGTTAGAAATGAAATTTCTCGCTCTGTAACAAAGTTTCTTTGCACTCTATTAATCAAAAAGTGTTGGATTTAGCACACAACCTTCCTCGATACACAAACTAGCCAACTCCAACCAGTACGTCTTGAGATTAGAAATGTTTTTTTAACATTTTTAAAGTGTTATTCCACATTTAGGAAAGAAAAATACTTATAGAAGTAAACGTATAAAAATTTGAACGTAGCGCCGTCCAACGGAAGGTTTCCAAAGAGGCTCGGTTTCAAATCCTGCTACATTAAATGTTTTATACATTTTGTTAATAAGTATCAAAGTCTTTTACTTTATAACATAAATACAGAAATATAAATGTCCATACATTAAATAAAATACATGAATTATATTTAAAGCTCCCAATTTGAAGTTGTATTAAAATAACGGTGTCCGTCTCATACCTATTCTTTTTGATCGACATTCACCAAGCGTAAAATGACGCGACATTTCATAATGAAGCTTCACTCAAACAGAATATTATAGCATCTCTCGGTAATAAGCGCGACTAGAAATATGTCACTGGCCACTTGCTACTTATTTTTTGACATTTTTTCTTAGTTACACATTTCTACTCGAATTCTCTATTATTCCAGTAGGAAGAATTTAAAGTGGTCAAAATATGAATGTGTGTGTGTATGAGTGGCAGAATTCAACGCTGCGATTTGCCTTATCAGGAAGTCAATTATTCTTTCAAGTGGGCATCGAATCCACAATCATCACGTTTCCATTCAAACTTCTCTCCGTTGGGACTTTTAAGCTGTATGGAAAATAACACAAATGCGTACAGCATTCTTCACTTCTTTACTTTATTCCATACATTGGTTGTTATTTAGAAAATGTCTCTCTTTGAAATTTTGGTTTCTTTTCTACAAATCCACAACATGTTAAGTGCATAAAAAAAATTTTTAGCACGACACAAAGAGAATACTGCACAATAAACTTTAAAACAGTAAAAAATTCGGTCAGATTAGAAATACTTGTCTGAGTGCCCTTTTCGTTGAACTGTACACACCGTGTATTTATATGTCATATCCAAATACACCTTGTGCCTTTTGGAATAAAGTTGAAATTCGAGTGAAATTTTAAAACGTAGTTTACTATTACTGTTAGTTTTCCTTAAAACACCCTTAGTGGAACTAAAAGGCACGTTCGCACTGTTTGTATTCTGTAGCTTCTCTCACCTAAAATCCTCGATATTAGCTTTTTTGACACGCCATACAACATTTCAATTAAACCACTCTGTTTCCTCGTTGTATGTCTTTTGTTAGTTTAGAATATATCATATAGAAATTTTATATTCTATTTCATTACATAGATTTAGTGCACTTGTTATTTGTAGGGGAGGCGTAGGAGAGTTGTTACAATTTTTACTTTAGGTTCCATATCTCGCTTAAGAAACGTTTTACAGTGTGAATCAATGTGAATCAATTAAATGTCATTGTTTCTGTTTTTAAGACTGTCACCAAAATTTATTAAAGCATTATATTTTCTAATATAATCAACAAAAGTAAAGACCACTCCCACTTAACTTCTGCTTAAATTTTAAATTTATATTTTTTTATGAAATTTAATTTGTAATAAAATGTTAATATTTTATATTGTATAATTAAAGAAATATTTGTTAAAGCACGATGTTGAAATCCATTACTCAACACGTTTCTATTTTTCCCAATTTTCCCTTTTCGAGACATTGCGCGTGGTGTGGTGAAACTCAATGTCGTACGTTCTTACCATAGCGAGGAAACGAAAATTCCCAAAACAAAAATCTTACCCACAACAGTCACATTTACGGTCAGATTTTGTGTTACTGAACCACAACGACCCCAAAAAGTATCATTAAAATAATTAATTTTCACAGATAGGTAGCTAACGTGCATAAGAGATTTGCATTCTTAAAAACAGTATTGTTATGAAATTTTAAAGAGCGTTACGGTTTTATGAATGCA
>DWQW01013020.1:0-10472 GCA_018249695.1 Heliconius erato demophoon | reverse complement strand
GTATTTCGTGTGACGCGATTACGTATAGATCCCAATAACATAAACACTTACTACTACAAAAATACTACTAAAGGTTAAACAACTTTGAACTTTATCGCCAATACATACGACTCGATTTCGGAATGAGGTGTGTGCGGCGGTGGTCCTTTGATAGGTTTATGTGTGCGTGCGTCGTTCATACAAATGGCGTTTTATTTTAAAATAACAATTTTATTATTTATTTGGTTTGAAAAAATAACTTTTTCATTTTTGGGATTTTTTTTTTCTGATTTATATTAGGTTTTTATAGAGTAGTTAAAACTGTGATTTCATTTAAAGTGGTGCTTACACTTCCACCCTGTATATAATAAAACAGTAAAAATATTTTGCCTGTACATTTAATATTTTGACTGAAATGGATAGAGGGACACTTAAAAAGAATAATAGAAAGCAAAAATATATTTTTTGAATTTCTTGTCTGTCTGTCTGTCTGTCGATGTCATGTTATATGGAGAACATACGAAGGAGATTGCATAGTTAAAAAGAGATGTTACACCTTAGGAGAATGCATGTCAAAGAGAGTTCATCTAGTTAAAATATTACTTTTAGAGATTTTTTTCTCGTCGTCACGCAGTGGTAAAAGCGGGCGGAAACGCGACTGCTAGTAGGTTGGATTCCCACTCCAGAAAATATAAATATTTAACATTTTTATTTATCCCCTCTGGTAGCGAGGCAAAGCGTAGTATTGAGTTCTGTCAGATCAAATTGAGTTTGTTCAACACGCAATGCCTCGAGGGAAGAGGGGGACAGTGAGTCTCAAAACACTAGGTTCCCAAGTTCCCTCTGCATACCCTACTATGTGCGGGGTACTTCGTGAAGCTAAAAACAAAATCTAAGTTGCAATAGTAGTAGTTCATTAATGATAAATTTGAATGTTTAAATTAGTACTTTGCACACAAACAAAACATATTTTATATTTAAAGTTTAAAAAAAGGAATAATTCACATGAAAGCCATAGAATTTGTGTCTTTTAGTTTATTTTAAGTAATATATTTACAAAAATATTCATCACCTTAATTATGAAAATAAAATTATTATTCATACAATATTCCCTTAATAAATTAAAACAAAATATTTTACTGAAAAGTCGGAAGTACGATACTTTTTACATACAATAAAAAAACTACTTAAGAGATTTAATATATTTAAAAACAACTGTTTATACTTCCAAGCAGTTTTTTATTGTATGTAAAAAATCCCTCCGCAGATATAGTACATATACAAAATACTAAAAATAAATAAAAGACACAAACACAGAAAAATAATTTAAATTTCGTATACTATATTTTCGTTTTCATTTTGAATTATAAGCAAAAAACAGTGTCCACCAACCAAAAAGATTAAAATATATAAAAGAAAATATATTTGTATAAAATATAAGCAATCTCAGGTAATTTCAATCAATATCCAATTTCTTGAAGCTTCCCTGTATACCAAATAGATCTTCTACCGTTTTTTTACCGCCAGGCCGCAATGTCTCGTTCACACGACGGAGATTTTCCTCTTTGAAGAACTGTTTGTTGGCTTCTATACGTTGTATAATCTCGTCTGAAAAAGTTTTTTTTTTAAATAACACTTAAACAGATTTGTAAAAATAATGTAACCAATATGTCTTTTTTTAGCTTCACGTTGTATCTCCCACGTATGAAGGTAGGCAGAGGGAACCTTGAAACCTAGTGCTAAGACATTCCGTTCTCCACTTTCTGTAATATTCTGGGGGCATTGCGTGTGGAATAGCGGAATTCAATGCGCATTTTGCCTCGTAACGAACTTATCGCCCACTTTCCGACCAACTTTGGAGATATTTTACAATTTACTGAACCCAACATCACTTTTTAACATCAAAATTATTATTATTGTGGAATACCTCGTAAAGTAACATGGTCCTTATATTCACCACCAAATTCTTTGGGTAACGACTTCAAAGGTATATATTTATATAATGTTTGGGAACCACGCTCATGAATACTTATAATGTCCAACAGAGCCTTCTTCATGAAAGGTTTGAGAAGCATCATCAGTTTGTCCATGAACGGCGGTGCATTTAAAAAATGTACTTCTTTCAGTTTTATTAACATACATTCCTGTAAAAAACACCATAAGTTATATTACAAGCGGTAATGTACATTTGATTAAGGTACATATATACAGGGTGGAAGAGGCAACGCTTCTTTTACGTCAGCATATAGGGTAAAATATTTCAAACCTATACCTAAAGAAATTAATCAAGATGTCTCAACAGTTTGGACGTAGGATTTTTTTTTAATTTCACGATTTTTATCCATACCTGTATTTCGCGCGACGCGATTACGTATAGGTCCCAATAACATAAACACTTACTACTACAAAAATACTACTAAAGGTTTTAAAACGCCAATTTAGAACTTTATCGCCAATACCTACGACTTGATTTCGGAATGAGGCGTGTGCGGCGGTGTTCCTTTGATAGATTTGTGTGCGTGCGTCGTCCTTACAAATGGCGTTTTGTTTTAAGACGACAATTTTATTATTTATTTTGTTTGAAAAAATAACTTTTTTATTTTTGCGAATTTTTTTTTCTGACTTATATTAGGCTTTTATAGAGTAATTAAAACTGTGGTTTCGTTTAAAGTGGTGCTTATACTTCCACCCTGTATATATATATATATATATTGTTTTAACCAGCCATTTTTTTTGTAGCTTCACGCTGTATCTCCCAAGCAGCATGGTAGGCAGGGACAACCTGAGAACCTATTGTTAAGGCACTACCTTTCTCGACTTTCCGCCGAACTCACAAAGAGGAAAAAAAAATCAAAATTTCACAAACAACCGTCGCGTTTACTGTCACCAGTCACCGTTACATTCATTCACCATACCTTCATACCTCCATTCTATTCATTCCATCAAACATTATGGTTCATAAATATACAGGGTGTAACTCAGTAGAAGAAATATTTCACAAGTATTTTTTTGTCCAGTAGTACCAGAGATTAGCGCGTATAACCAAAAAACTTTACATTTTATATACCTGGAGAAAGTATAACAGCTGTCGTACCGTCATTACATCCAACCTGGCTATATGGCCAATGTTAGTTTGGTCCATGTCTATCATTATCACGAAACTGAAACAAATTAATAAAATGAAATAGATTTAAAGTTTCTTAATGATTTAAAAGTATATATAGAGAAATGATATTACTGCACTGTTAGGATTTGGAAGTGATCGTTGTACGAATGTAAGTTCAAAAAGGATTCAAAGCAATAAAAAAATCTATCAATAATTGTAGCTAGTTATTAGTATAAATTAGTAGTAAATAATACGCGGCGTTGAGTTCCGCCACTCAATCCGCAAGATGCCTCAAGAATTCGGAAATTGGGAAACGAAATTGTCTTTATTGGAACGGGACTTCTGGAACATTTATCGGTACATTAGGTTCCCTCTGCCTTCCCTACTATGCTGCTATGAGTGGGATGCACCGTGAAGCTGAAAAAGTAACTAACTTACAGGGTATTAAAATTTGGTTATAAGTTCTCCAAATATCAAACCATTACATAGGTAAAAAAAAAAAATTACTAAAATCTTACCCAGGCCAAGTGCCTTCTTCATATTGCCATAAATCAAAGATCATCATAAATGTCCGAATCACATCCGGAAAAATAAATTTTTTAACATCTGCATCTAATAGTCGACTGTAGATTGCTCTATATCCGTGTATTGTTGGCATTGTGAGGGGCGCCATTAGTCTGAAAAATGTAATTTATATTATTTATTTATTTATTTTTAAACAAAAACAGTGGCACAAAGTGTGACTGTAAAATCGAGTGGTTGTGGGTTCGATCCCCACTCGAAGTGAAATATTTATTTACATTTATATTTTCATGTCTTCGCTCTGGTGTCGAGGCAAAATCCGGCGTTGAGTTCCGCCATTCAGTACGCAATACCTCCAGAATTCGGCGGAAAGTGGGGAATGGAGTGTCTTAACACTGGGTTCCCTCTGCCTACCCTGCTGTGTGCGGGATACAGCGTGAAGCTGATTTTTAAGGGAAACGTACAGTACATTAAATATTAACTTATAACACACATTTTTTTACATATTAATTTTTACATTTTTAATCCAATTAAGTTTCCACAGACTACTTACTCGTAAGTCTAAAGAACAATTTATTTACATACAAAAAATATTAATATAACAAAGATCTTCTATAGTCTAGAATAGTCTTCATTGTTGAAGACACCGTGCTACAGCAAACCGCGACGGTTGTGAGTTCTCTGACTTGTTCTCTTTAAGTAAATAATGTCGGAATATTCTTGTCACTGTAAGCGCAGTGGCCGTGGATTGGATCCCCGCTCTGATGGAATAAAATTTAATATTTTCTTTTACCAGAGCTAACAAAGCAACAAAGCAAAGCGCAACACAAGAATTTAGCGGAAAGTGGAAAACAAAGTGTCTCAATTCTAGGTGTCCACGTTTTCTCTGCCTACCCAGCTTCGTTCGAAATACAGCAATAAAAAAAACAATTTAAAGATTGTTGAAAAATTTACAATATTTTGTTGAAATGGCCATAGCGTCACTATAAACTGGTTGTGGATTCAATTACCCTTGGGGAGGATGAATTATTTACATTTCCTCGTTCCGGTAACAAAACAAGGCGCGAGATGGGACGTTCTGTCTCAACACGCAATATCTCGAATTATCGATGGAAATTGGAGAACGGAGTTTTTTAACACCACGTTCTCTCTACCTACCCAACTATAATACCTGGAAAAAGTGAACAGCACTTAATATATTAAAATACTCACACTGTATTCAATGTGCTAAGAATCCTCTGATCGACCGCTCGGTCTTTGAAGAGAGGGACGAACAAAGTACGCAAAGTGTAATGTAAATCCAGCACTTGTTTTGACACTTCAGTACTTTTGTCACAGCAGAAAAACGTTAGAAGAAGATCCAAATCTATCGAATACAACATTTATAAATTTATTTCAATAAATAGCATCACGCTGTGCCCCGCACTTAAGCACAGAATACGCAGAGGGAACCTCGGAACCTAATGTTAGGACGTTCCATTCCCCATTAAGATACGTATGTTCCCAGCTCATACACTAATCTTTAATAAAATATCATTTGTATTTATATTGTAAAACTATAATTCCTTAACAAGGCAAAGCATGATGTTAGGTTCCACCATTCTATATGTAATGTCTCAATTTCGAAGAAAAAGTCTAGATATTATACCTTGCTATTCAGGAATAAATAGAACAAGTATTGACATAGCAAATCTCATATTTTTTTAATCAGAATATTTTCTTAAATGAGCAAACTAACGTGATAGCTATGGGTTCGATTACCTCTGGGGGGATAGAAATATTTTCAACTTCTCACTGTTGTAATACAAGACATGTTGTAATACAATGTTACAAATGTGAGAAAGTGGCAAGTGGCATTGAAATAAACGGCGACATTGAGTTCCGCCACTCAATACACAATGTCTCTGACGAAAAGTCGGTAACGGAGTGTCCTAACACAAAGTTTCCTCTGCCTGCCCTATTATCGGGGTACAGCAAAACTTTAATAAAAAATAAAAGTAGTTCTATTACATCAACTAGAGTTATCCCAACTAATCAAATCCATAGCCTTTGTCATACCAAGCTTGCTAACCACGTGACATTCAACATAAAAACAATAGACAATATAATTACACAAAATTAAAGTCATCTGAACGACCGACCCCTTTAAACTGTAATTATATACAAATTAATGATATATTTTTAATTGCTTGATCGTTAGAAAAGAAATCGTATTAAGAAATAACACGCGATTATTGATAACTAGGAAAATAATAAATTTGTATGGTTAAACTGAGGCTATCTGACCATAAAAGCCATGGTAGTAGGTTTGATTCTTATTTGGTAGAGTATTATTTTAGCTTTACGCTGTATGCGCCAGAACGGCCTCAAGTTATTATTATGTTTGAATTTTATTTTGTTATTCCACACTTAAGAAAGGCAAAAGTAGTTAAAGAAATTTTAAAATGTTTACTACTATTCACTTACTAAAAAATATAAATCATTTAAAAATATAAGTCGATTTATATAAAACTCTTCAGCTATCTGCTTCTCAATAACTGCTCAGTAATAGACATTCCCGTATTGACCAACACAAATGATATACCTAGAATCGAAGTGAAGTCAAAAGTACATTGCACAGTTTAAAAACTGACAAAAGCCCCGGCCCGGACCATATTACGAACGAAGCCGGATTATATGTCGTGTGATCCCGGCCTAGAATAGAATTATCTTGGTACTGGTGGTGTCGTAAGAGGCGACTAAAGTACGTGTGGTAGAGTCACGTCGCCAGCGATGGCAACACGCATGGGCAGACTCGACCGGATCATTACCACCCTCGGCATTTAAGACCGGCGTGAAGTAGTGGCTTTATGTCGGTATGAAGAAAATGCCGGGCTCCGGCGCCCAACACTTCTTAAAGGCTCTGGTGTTGCACAGGGTCGTGGGCGGCGGTGATCACTTACCATCAGGTGCCCCGAACGCTCGTTTGCCTTGTCTTTTCCATAAAGAAAAGAAGCATTAAATATTGGCTTTGAAATGCTAACCTTATCACTGACAGATCTGTTCAAAGGCATTATGAAAACTGGTGTAACTCCGGGTCAGTGGTCAGAATCACACATTATTTTGCTATACAAAAAAGGCGATCCAAAAGACATAGGAAATTACAGACCGATTAACATGTTATCACATATTTACAAGCTTTTCTCCTCAATAGTAAATCAGAGAATCAGCAAAACACTGAATGCAAGTCAATCGGTAGAGCAGGCAGGCTTCAGAAAAAGTTTTTCGACAATCGACCACATTCACACTCTAGAGCTACTAATACAGAAGTATCAAGAAATGCGAAAACTACTCTACATTGCCTATATGTCGACTACCAAAAGACTTTCGATACAGTATCAGACAGCATATGGCTTTCACTGACAACACAGATGGTGGGAGATAAATATATTAAAATTATAAAGAGCATAAATGGAAATAGCAAAAGCAGGATAAAATTAGAAGCGACCGGACCTTGGTTTCCAATGCTAAGAGGCGTAAGACAGGGAGACCCACTGTTACGAAAGCTATTTATGGCAATATTGGAGTTAATCATAAATCAAATTGACTGGAAAAAATGCGGCTTAAAAATTAAAAACGAATATTTAAGCCACTTAAGATTTGCAGATGACCTAGTATTGCTATCCGAGTCAATCTCAGAATTACAAAGCATGATAAAATCACTCAACGAAGCAAGTCAAAAAATTGGTCTGGAAATGAACAAAACTAAAACCGTGTTAATGACAAAGAGCACTAAAATAGATATAACACATAAAATAGAAGGTATACCGCTTAAATATACAGAACAGTATATATATCTTGGTAAGCGAATTGGTTTTGAGCGAATAAGTAACGATCTGAAGGTGGAACGACGAGTACAGCTTACGTGGAACAAATATTGGGCACTTAAAAGAAATATTTAAGAGCAAAATGTCAGTAGAAGTTAAAGCACACGTCCTGAACACCTGTCTTTTGCCATGCTTATATGCTTGCCAGACCTGGAAATTTCATACAAAAACAAAAAGAAAAATATTAACTTGCCAAAGAGGTATCGAGCGCAGCATGTTAAGAATCAAGAAAATACAAAAGATAAGTCATACAAGAATTAGAAATCAAAAAAAATCAAAATCCACAGACGGGCTAGTTAAAGCACTAATACAGAAATGGAAATGGGCCGGCCATGTCGCGCGTCTATGAGACCAAGGTGGACGAAAAAAGTTACAATTTGGCCGGGACCTCACGGACACCGTAAAAAAGGGAGACCCCACGGTAGGGAAGATGACATAATCAAGACAGCTGGAGCAAAATGAACACAAAAAGCCCAGTCAAGGAGAGACTGGGCATCTTTGGAGGATTCCTTTACCTGCACAGGGGTTCTTGCCTAATACATATACATCAATATGTTATGTACAATCAAATAAACAAAAATAAATAAATAAAAACAAATAAGTAAATTTAGAAAAAATAAAAATAAATGGAACAAAAAAAATAGATAAATAAATATATGATTATGGAAAATAAACGCAAAAAAAAAACTATTAACTTACTAACTACAATATGCTAATAAGAATAATAACTAACACTAACCGTAAAACTTGTATATTTATTTTATGAAATGTAACTACTAACTAAAGAAGCAAGAAATAGAAGGCTTTTTATTTTATTTTATTTCATTTATTATACACATTAGTCGTATTACACAAAACTTTCCCGTTATTATATTAACGTATATAACATTCTACTGAACTTAGAAAGATAGAGCAGTGACAAATTTTGCAAATAAATAATAATGTTAATATTATTAAATTATATCATTATTTTTATCTTTTTCTTTGTGTGCCGCCAAATTTTGAAATCGTTAAATTGTGCCGCAACATAAAAAAAGGTTGAGAATCACTGGGTTATAGTGTAGGGGAGCACTAAAACTTCTCAAAATTCCGACGAAAACGGAAAAAAACACAAAGTTTTCCATTTCATTTCACATCTTAGAATATATGAAAACAAAGTTGCAGGCGAGGATTAATAAATACAATCTTGTTATAAACATTCATCCATAATTAGTTCCCCGATACTTTTTCCATTTAATTATTGAAGAACACGCTATATTTTTGTATAAAATTGGTATATCCGTTTATTGTAACAATTATAGACTCTTATTTCAATGTCTTTATAAAGATGTAGGTATCTATAGAGGTGATGTAACAGAGTGTATTTAGAATATTTTTAAACATTTTTAAGGTGTTATTCCACACTTAGGAAAGAAAAATACTTATTTAGTCCCGCTACGTTCAAATTTTTATACGTTTTCTAAATAAGTATTTTTTGTATTTAGGATATTGTCATATGCCTGGTCTAGTCCTTCCAGGTTCTCTTAGATCACAAAAGTATGAACGAAGAAAAAAACTGTTCACTACGTCGTTTCGAAGCCGCCGATACAGCGTTAAACACCGTAAAAAGAAAAAACAAAAAAATAAACGAAAAGTAGTATAAGGTGTTTTATGACCATTATATGCAACACACACAATAAAATAAAAGCCTAGCCTAAAAATTACCAGCTACAAAGCTAGCTAGCAAGATATTTAGATATTATTGTTAATACCTAAAAAAATCTAAGTACTTTACATATAAAAAAGTAGTACTAAGTCTATATCTACATCTACGTATTCATAATTATTAATATTTAGCATTTTATCGTAATATAAGTCGCAATTACCTGTGATTATTATTATATTCTTCATTTATATGGAAAAAATACTCGTTTGCTGTCATCATAAGGAAATCTACCTACAAGTTGGGTTATCCAGTCGATATTATTATGATAACTTTTTAAGTTTATTATGACTTACTAAGTAATATTTTTAAATGCTTAATAAATAAATAAATAAATCAGCTTCACGCTGCATCCCGCACACAGCAAGGTAGGCAGAGGGAACCTAGTGTTAAGACACTCCGTTTCTCACTTTCTGCCGAATTCTGAAGGCATTGCGTGTTGAGTGGCAGAACTCAACGCCGCGTTTTGCCTCCACACCAGAGCGAAGAAATGGAAATACAAATTTAAGTAAATATTTCATCTCCTCGAGTGGGGATCGAACCCACAACCAGTCGGTTTTACAGTCACACTTTGTGCCGCTGCGCCACGACTGGCCTCTAAATGACTAATATATATGAAATGTCTCAAGATATGAAAGATCTCAAAGTTGTAAGTAAAGTAAGTTGTATATATAAAGCCGCCGTTTTTATAAATCGCTTCAAACTCTGAGGTCGATCTTGCGATCTTTCATATATTGTACTTGATTAATGAAAACGCCATCTCAAGATCACTCTCAGAGTTGATAGCGGCTTATAAATACGGGCCAGAGGGTTTATGATACCACACGTATTTTATTTGCCCGAGGTAATTTTGATTACAGGTACAAACGAATTTCGCGAGGTAATAAAATTTATAAAGACTTGCCTAATGCAAGCCGGAGTTGAGTTACGCCATCAAACACGCAATATCTCTGAAAACGGGTCGAAAACGAAAAGTTGTAAAATTCTTCGCGAATTTAATATAAATCATATGCGTACATCTACATATATAGCGATATGCATTTGCTTGTTGTGTACAAACATCATGGTTGTGGATTTGATTCCCGCCTTGGACATCGATATTGATTGATAATTTTTATTTTATTATTTCTTTGCTTATTTATTTCTACCGGAGGCAATTTCCTAATAATAATAATAATAATAATAATAAGCCCGCAGGGCAGCTTGTGGCGAGCTGTTGGGGAGTGGCGACCCCACGGACCTGAGTCCTCCGGAGGGGAATTGTAATCTATCCCCCGCCTCTGGCTTGCCTTTATTG
>DWQW01013019.1:0-10473 GCA_018249695.1 Heliconius erato demophoon | reverse complement strand
ACAGACAGACAGACAGACAGACAGACAGACAGACAGACAGACAGACAGACAAGAATTCTGTTGAGTGGTTTTTTAGGTTCTATAATCGACATATAAACCGACCTAATTTTTATTTTCTTTATATCTTTCATGTACAGAATTGACTTTTCTATCCTTTTATTATATATAGAGATAGAGATTATGATATGAAATACGATATTACGAGTTAATATAAAATATTTTACAATTTTTTACCTCAGGCTTAAATGGATAATAATTTATTGGAATGCTGGAAGCAGGAACAGGTACAAATTAGAAAAAACTATAATTTTATAATTTATAAGTTTTAATTAGTTATAATATATATTATTAATATTACTGGTATCGACAAAGTAGGCCTGTGACAGTCCAAAATATAGCGTAAAAATACTTATCAGAAATAAACTATACAATAAAATTTTCATTTTTTTCATAAATTACATTATCTCTTGCTATAAATATAAACGTATATAATATAAATGATAATATTTTAAGAAATTAACGGTTTGTAAAATTCTCTCTACAGTGATGTTTATATATATAAATTATTGATAAGACCGATAGAAGGGTTCAAATCCTGCGAGGTTCAAATTTTTACATGGTGCTTAAAAAAAGCAAGTATAATTTTAATAATTGCGTATGTAGAGTACTAAATTAATTCTAATACACCAAGGAGATGGAACGTTCGATATGTCTTAAAATAAGCACAATTTCGTTACAATACGTTTATAGAATTAGTAATTTCCTTTTACAAAGCTAATTTTGGGGCTAAACCTAGATGTGTAAATATGTTTTTTAAGAGCAGTTAACCTTAAAACGAAATATAAATTTAAATTTAAATAGGTTTATTTTTTATCTCGCACATAACAGGGTCGGCAGAGGAAAACTGGCAACCTCTGTTAAGACATTCCGTTTCCATTACACACGTTCCGAATTTTCCGCCCAATTCTCGAGGCATTGCTTTTTTGAGTGGCGGAATTCAACGCAGAGCTTTGCCTCGTTACCAGAGCGATATGAAAATATTAAATAATTAATTACCTCGAGTAAGAATCGAATCCACAACGCGCGCTTGGCCTCCTTTTCTAGGTTTATGTAGTCAGAATTAAATGAAATGTAAAGAATTACGGAATTACGTTAAATTATACAGTACAGTGATTAGGAAATAGGCGCACGCCAGCAAAGTGCATCAAAAATTGCGCACGACATTGACTTTAAGTAGTACTAAAAAAATTATTTAACTACATATTTAACTACTTATTAACTACTTCACTTAGAACTTTCTTTTTGTGGAGTCGTATTACTATGTGAAGATTTTAATTTGGATTATTTTATATAGAACTTGTAATTGTATGTTTGAATAACTTGAATGTAAGCAATTTTTTTATTTTTTGTAGAGCTTGCATTATTTATATATATTTTTAGTAAATATTATTTTAAATATAAACTAATAATACAATTGTAAAAAACAAAAACTTACCTAGAGGAATTATTTAAACCATAACAATCATTGATGCCGGCAAGCACTCCTACCACTCCAGCCACCACCGCCACGCATCCTGACCACAGGCCTGCTCCTACTCGGGACAACGAGGCCCCCTTGACCACAGCCAAGGCGCCCGAGCCCACCAGCAAAACCCCCAAAAACACTTGTCCCAGACCCAGGAAAACTACAATCCTTTTAGAGCTACCCTCACTTCTAACACTTTTTGCACTTTTGACACTTTTAACACTTTTCTTTTCATTCTTCTGCGGCGTTTTACATATCAATTGTTCTGTGGAATCCTCAGATTTTTCTGACACAGTCGGGAAGGCCGTCACGACGGTGACGGTCTCCGTGGATGACTTCTCGTCTGTCATTCTTGATATGGCATCACGGTGCACAACCTCGCTGGGCGAGCGTTCGACTACAACTGATGCCTCGTAGCTGTCTGACAATCTGAATGGGTGAAAGTGTGTTTGATGTCGCGATTTTAAACTTTGTTTTTGTAAATTATTTCTTGTTTTTTGTTAATTATTTTATTATGTACAATAAAATTCTCTAGTGACGTGTTAAAGAACTGATCGTTTGTCGATTGTTTGTTGGTTAGTGTAGGTTCATTGAACTGTATAATCGGTAGGTACCTTATTTATGGAGGTACGTGAATGTGTTGCGGAAAATAATGTTTTGATATAGAATTCTTCGTTGTGTATTGAAATGTAGAGTTCTTAGTAAATGTTTTTTTTATTCTAAATAATGTTTGTTGTATCTGAAAATAAATCTGAACTATAAATATTATCCTCTACATGTAAAACATTCTTCATAAGTTTTACTAAAAACAGGTGTATTTGATCATCATAGCAATATAAATTATTAATATTCTTGGAAAAGACTTTCAATACTATTACAAATTATCACATTCTCTCCATGTTGTCAGTAATATATTTAATAATTACCTAAAAATTACATACAAAACATCGTAAATATATAATAAACATAAAAAATAGCCGTCGGTCAGTACCGGCGAGGCGGCGCGGCTGCGGGCAGTGGCACGCGCAGGCGCACGCGCAGGTGAAAGCGACGCGGAACGAGCTATCTCCGGTGTTCCTATCCTAGCGACAGCCGCAGTCACTACTCATGTTATGTTATATCACAGCTTATGTGTTATAAAACTACCTGTTGTACCTATGTGGTGTCTACGTCTACGTGGGTATTGTATAGGTAATTGAGGTTTTTGAAAGTAGCGAACGAGAGTGTCTTAATAGGGAGCTGGGTTCCTAGATTCCCTTTGCCTACCCTGCTATGTGTAGAATACAGCGTGAGGCTAAAAAGGCAACCATGATTAGGCTGCTATGGCATAATCGTACAGCGTCAACTACAAAAAAAAATCCTTTTTTCCCTCTAATCAATGACGAACGGTGTTGAATTCCACCACTCAACGTGCAATGTTTCTTTCGAAAAGCGGAGAGTTGACACACTTACCTATTATACAATTGTACATTTTATAAAACTTTTGTTTCAACGTAGAATTTCAGGCTATTATGAAAAAGCACAGTATAGTAGTAGAACGAGTGATTAAATAAAAAAGAAAAAACACATTGACCTGTCGATATAGCTATAAAATTTAGTTTATTTAATTATTCTTTACCGCAAATATATATACTTCTATAAATTATTTAAAAATATAATGTTTTTAATATGCAGAAATTATATAAATGTATGTCAAATTTAGCGAAAGAGGCACAAGCCAATACTTCTCAATTCGGACTCGTTTCCTTATTGACATAATATTAATAGCTTAATAATTGAGCAACGCAACGGTTGATCGCTCTTATTGAGGTTTCTGCAGATTTTAGGTAGGTTAGTTGATAATCATTTAAAATTCATATTTACAGCGTAAATGTTTTTATATTTTCGTAGCTTGACGCTGTATCCCGCACATAGCAGGGTACGCAAAGGGAACCTGGGAACCTAGTGTTAAGACGCTGAGAAAGAAACTCCTGTTCCTCACTTTCCGAATTCAAGATGCATTGCGTATTGGATAGCGTAACTCTACATAACGCTTTACATCATTACCGAAGCGAGAAAATAAAAATGTGAAAATTCCATTTCCTTGAATGGAAATCAAACCCGAAACCTGTAGCGCTTACAGTCTTACACGCTTGTGCCCCTGCGCCACGACCGGTCTCTAGATATTACACAATAATTATTTTTAATTATTTTCAGATCACATGGCGTTTCGTAATATATGTATATATAAGCATAATATATACTTACATAAGTCATTTTATACAACTTTTGTATTCTCAAATACATTCAATTTCGCTTCGGCGTTCAAATTGAGTGAATAACTAAAAAAAATACACTATGGTCGGCAAGTTGTGGCCGCCATGAAATTGCCTGTAAATGGCTGAGGATATCTATTTTGTCTTATTGTTTTTTACTTTCTTCACGAATGAACAATAAAATATATTGTAAAAACGAAGGAGCTTGAGAGCTTTTGTCGCGTGTTGCTTGTAGCACCGCCCTGAAGTTAGGCTTTTTAAACTTTAGCGCACTGTTCATTCGTAAATAAAATAAATCAAAAAAATTAGCTTCACGCTGTATCCCGCACACAGCAGGGTAGGCAGAGAGAACCTAGTGTTAAGACACTCCGTTCCCCACTTTCTGCCGAATTTTGGAAGCATTGCGTATTAAGTGGAGCTTAACGCCTCGCTTTGCCTAGACACCAGAGCAAAGAAATGGAAATGTAAATTAATAAATATTGCGTTTGTGAAATATAAATATGTGGGATCGAACCCACATCCCGTCGCGTTTACAGTCACATGAGGCCAGTCGTGGCGCAGGGGCACAAAGTAATGCTAGTCGTACTTCTTTATACGGTGAAAGCGGAACTAGGTAAAGAATACAGTGTTGGACCACAGACAATGGCGGTATTTTTAGTGATCTATTTTCATAAATTCTAAAATAACTGATTTGATGATAAACTTACTTTGGAATAATGGAAAATTGGCAATTATAGCTAGTATTTCAATCAGTCAAGTACTTTAGACCTTAATACGTCAAATGAGTATAAGGGAAAGGTGGTACCAAATAATATAAAAGATTTGGAGTATGTCACGTTTACGCAGCTGTTTCCTTTGTTTTAGTCAGAGAAACTTGTTTAAAACGCCATATGAACATACAGAGAATTCCATTAAGAATTCTGTTCCAGAATTAGGTAAATTGGATACTAATACTTTTACACAAATATTAAACCTGACACTAGCAAAGACGTCTAGCTGCAAGCAAGGTTCTTGAAATTTTCCCAATATATCTGAATCATCTTTTTTATAAAACGCCATAAGCCCCAGTTCTAGCAGAATCACGCACTGAATGCAAATTGCACCGGCCACAGTGACTTACTTCAAGAAAATGTGCGAAATAGAGCACTACTAGAAGTCCAGCATACTCTACAAAGCACTTGGAAAATCTCTATTCGTATATACAAAGACTACAAATGTGTTTTAGATTTTTATAAAAAAATGTTATTCATATTTTTGTTTTTCATTTTTTTTTTATTTTTCCCGACTGCTAAGGAAGGGTTATGTTTTTCGCGCGTATCTTGTATGTATGTAATATTCTTTATTACCTCGTATCTCCAGAACCGCTGAACAGATTTACTTAATTGAGGTATCGTTAGATTTGTATTAGCAGCCCAAGTGTTCTTAGATAGGTGACATTAAAAAAAAACAATCACGGCGGCTGTGGGACGCCATTGGCCTTAGTGAAAAAAAAAATTTTCGCTTCGAATACCACAATATGGGTATCAAATTCAAGAGCTCAATACGAGGATTTCAAAAAAGTATATCATGATTATGATTACCATAATGATTTCTAACAAAAAAAAGTGAAAAATAAAAAAATATTTGTGAAAACAAAAACCCCGACTGCAAAAGACTAAAAAGAAAATGAACAAGCCCAATAGTTTATTAGGATTAAGAGTCGGGACTTTTAAGTAATTCTTTAATCAATAAAATCTTTACCAGGAACCCCGCATAATTTAAAGAGGTCCAGACTGTTAATCCTAATAAACTATTGGGCTTGTTCATTTTCTTTTTAGTCTTTTGCAGTCGGGGTTTTTGTTTTCACAAATATTTTTTTATTTTATTTTGATTTTAATTAAATTTTATGCCGACCGCCACGGTGGCTAGCATACTAACTTTATTCCTCTTAGGCCTTATGCAATATTTACGTAAAATATTTTTTTTCTCGATAATTGAACTGAAATTAATCCAAGAATGTAATTGTTTTTTTTAACGTCCTTCTTATAAAAGTATCATTGAAAGAGTTAAACTTGAGTTTGTCTTTTCTTAATGTGAAATTACAATAAGTTATTGTTAAGAAAACATTTTTTTTCTTGGTTTTAAATACAAAATGGAATTGAATCCACTATAACTGTATACAGTTACATAATTCCCATGCACTTAGCCACGAGGGCTTATCAATGCCTACATCGTATTTCATTAATACTCCTCCACTGATTGACGTAAAGTTCCGGCAAGGAACCGGAAGTGGCAACTCCAGACTAGGGGAAGTACAGTCGGTAGGACGCACCTGTCCCTGTATATATTGTATGGGTATAAAAATAAAACAATAAATATGTAAAATGGATAAAAAGTGCCTCTAAATAATTTTATAGTATTTTTTACTTAACTTTCTATAATACGTATTCTATTTTTTTAATAATATTTTGTTGTAGTTTTTAATTAACGATTAAGATATTTTTTATTTGTAATGTTGCCACTAAAACGAGGAATAAATGATAAAAAATCTTAGAATTTATTAGCATGTCATTAAACCAAGAAAAATATTTAGAAACGTATAAAAACTTAAATGTAACAAGATTCGAACTCGCGCCTGTTGTTGTATCGTCTTGACGCTCGTCGCTAATATAATTAAGCCTTGCATTACTATCAAGCTATATCGAAATGTTATAAGTTTATTAGTTTTTTTTTCTTTGTTACAACAAAATATATGGTTTACATGTTTCTAAACAATTACCTTTCTTTAAAACCATATTTACAAACCGTTCTTTACTCCGAGATCAACATTGAAATGCAGATTTAGTAATCTATGAAAGCGACATCTCAAGATTGCTCTCAAGGTCGATGTTAGAGTTGAGGGCGATTTATAAATATCCCTTAATTACGTAGTGAGTGAAAAAAACATTTAAAAAACTTAAAACAATATCTGGATATCCAGAAAAAACAGTACAATAATAAATATTCTAATATAATATTCGTAAGATATCAAAATTTACGATTACCAACTGAAGCTATGAACAGTTTGTTCTATACGGCCCGGTAACGTAAGACCGCCGCGCCGCGCCGCGATGTTAGGTAATATTTGAAGGCTTTCATTAATTACGCTTAATGCCAGTTTTGTATTACGAAATTGAATTTTCAATACAAAAATATAGAATATTGTTATATTATATTTATACGGTATTTTATAATATATTTTTTACTAGCACTATTCTTTACTAGCGGTGATTGCAAGTTCCAGCTTAAATTAAAATTTTGCCATTTTTTTAGATTCGAAAAACCTTTTAAGCGGTCAGATTATAAAAGAGTAATTATTTAGTTAGATTTTATTTGCATATCGCCGAACACAAAATTTTAATTGTAGAAAAATATCCATGAGGCCTGGGCCTTGATGATGGCGCAGCAGCACAGTTGTGGGTTCAATTCCAATATTCAATTTATTTCTTCATTCTGTTAAAAAAAAACAAAGCGTGGCGTTGAGTTTTGCCACTTAACATATGTTGGGATATTAAATGAGGAATGTAGTGTCTTAACGCTAATTCCCTCAGTCTAACCTGCTATATCCCATATATACAGCGTGAAACTGAAAAAAAGAAGGGAAATAATCTTCAATTTTAAGATTTATTTTTGTTCTTTTAAACTAATTTAATGACTTAATTTAATGAATTAAAATAACTTGTATGGCTTGAGATAGTTTTAAATTAAAATTAACTTAATTATAATTGAAAACTATCTCTAGCCATAGAAGACCATAAATGGCGGTTGTCTAATATTCAAATCCGATAAGTTGTAAACAAACATCATAGCAGGATATCAACTATCACGTAACATATCACACGTTATGTCTACGAATATTTTGCTCGTCTCCATACCGGGGGTGAAAATTTGCATTTGCATCTATAGTGAAAGTACTGACGTTACTTACATAACTGACGGTCTTGTGGCTCTATTGGGTGTGTGACCTCGGGAGGATTATGCTGTAAGAATATGGTTGAGGCCGGTCGTGGCGCAGCGGCACGAGGTGTGACTGCAAAACCGACTGGTTGTGGGTTCGATCCCCACTCGAGGATATGAAATATTTACTTAAATTTATATTTCCATTTCTTCGCTCTGGTGTCGAGGTTAAGCGCGGCGTTGAGTTCTGCCACTCAAGACGCAATGCCTCCAGAATTCGGCAGAAAGTGGGGAACGGAGTGTCTTAACACTAGGTTCCCTCTGCCTACCCTGCTGTGTGCGGGATACAGCGTGAAGCTAATTTAATTTTTAATTTAATATGGATGATTTTAGAATATCGTAGGGCATGACTTTAGTTTTTATTAAATGACGTAGCTGAAGTAATTTTTTCATCAGTTCGATGCTGTTTGTACTGTATTGTTTTGATATCAAAATATCATACAGTTTGCATTTGAGAATAAGAAAATTTGTTAATAATTTTCGATTCCCAATTGAGGAAATTATATATTTAATACTTCCATACCGTAGCGTTTGGCGCTCCGTTCTCTCTGACTACCCCGTAAGGGATAAAGCGTGAAGCTAAGTTAATATTGTCATTCTCTCACTTTGGTAAAGCAAAGCGTGATTTTGAGTTACGCTACTTAACATGCAATGTCTCGAGAATTCGGCGGAAAATGAGGAACGCAAGTATCTTAATGGGAAAGTAGTGTCTTAACACTAGGTTCCTATAGGTTCCTATACTGCCTACCGTACACACAGTAGTATGTGCGGAATAGAGCGTAAAGTTAAACAAAAAATATAATAAAAAAATGTTTTCTCAAAACCTTTTTTAGAAGTTGGATTTTTTAAATGAATACCATAGTAATTAATTTATGTAATTCTATTTATGATCTCTAGTTTTGCCTCTCCTTTCTGATCAATTTAATAAATTCGCTGAGAAGCATTTTGTCTGTACGTCCCATGGCTTTATTTAGAATTCCAAAATATGTTTGTATTAATTAATAATAATATTGAGTTGTTGAGGCCAGTGGTGGCCCAGCGGCACGAAGTGTGACTGTAAAACCGACTGGTTGTGGGTTCGATCCCCACTCGAGGAGATGAAATATTTACTTAAATTTATATTTTCATTTCTTCGCTCTGGTGTCGAGGCAAAGCACGGCGTTGAGTTCTGCCACTAAACACGCAGTGCCTCCAGAATTCGGCAGAAAGTGGAGAACGGAGTGTCTTAACACTAGTTTCCCTCTGCCTACCCTGCTGTGTGCGGGATGCAGCGTGAAGCTGATTTTTTTTTATATATATAACTAGAGGGCGCGCGCGGTACGAAACACATGTTCAATAAAATATTTTTAACAGTCTGAATTATTTTTTTTATAAAAATCGGTGGTGATTTAAAGATTTTTCCATACAAACTTTCAACCCCTTATTTGCACCCTTAGGGGGTGAATTCTAAAAAAACATGAAACACGTGTTCAATGAAATGTCTTTAAGAGTCTGAATTTCAAATTTCATAAAAATCGGTGCCGATTTAAAAAAAAATTCATACAAACTTTCAACCCCTATTTCATCCCTTTAGGGTTAAAATTTTTCAAAATCCTTTCTTAGTGGATGTCCAGAATATGAAAATAAACATCTGTCGAAATTTCACGTTTCTACCATCAGCGGTTACGGCTCTGCGTGCGTCTTACCTCAGTCAGTCAGCACAAGTCCTTTTATATATATATATAGATAATATGTTTGGTGAAAGATAATGAAAAGAAAATATAATTAAAACGAAAATTTATTTAAAAGCACACATCATTTTACATAAAAAGACAAAAATCAATTACAAAATAGGCACACGATAAATCAAATAAAATAATTAAAATCACCTTAAAACTAAACACAATTGTCAAATCAAAATTAAAATAAATGTCAAATTTAAAAAAAAAACAGACAAAAGTCTTGGAAAGAGATTTATTATCTAAACATTATTTTGTAAAAAATATTATTATACTTAAAAAAGTAAAACTACATAATAGATTATAATACTGGTTGTCACAAATTCTTACAAAATACGTTACGTTATTAAAAATCCTGCTGTAGTCACAAAAGAAAATTAAAATCATTAAATACTAATAATATTCATGAAGAAGTCTAGATTTTCTTTGATAAAATCGGCAGCTTTCTCCGCAATCATGACGACGGGAGAGTTGGTGTTGCCTCTCACCACGCTGGGCATAACACTAGCGTCGGCCACTCTCAGCTGATTGATTCCTTTGACCCTCAGATTTGAATCCACGACCGTGCCGATAGCAGCTGTGCCCACAGCGTGCCACGCGGACATCACGGTGTTTTTGGCGAGACATTTTAAATACTCGTCGTTATAGGTACCGTTGCATTGGTCTATTTCTAAATCGATTACAAATGCATTTTTTGATTTAAAATATTTTGTGTCAGCAATTGACCACGCTGTTTTGATGGCTTCCGGATAGTTGTCCAGATCGCTGTCGTCGCTGAACGTTCCAGAATGTATAAGTGGTGGGTCAAGAGGATCTAGTGACTCCAAACGTACTCGTCCTCTAGATTTCGGCTTAAGATTTACTACAGCTAAAGAAAATATTTCGTATTTTCTATTAATATTTTCTATGTTCTTGCAAATATGTTCCTCAAAACCTAGCATTTCTCGGCAGGAAGTGTAAAAACCGCTATTGACGGGCATACACGACGGGTAGATTGCGA
>DWQW01013018.1:0-10473 GCA_018249695.1 Heliconius erato demophoon | reverse complement strand
TTCAAGCAAATTTGAAGGCAAAAAATATGCTAAAAAGCGCTTTTAAAACATAATTGATTAATCAATATATAGATAAAGGTAAATTTTGTAAAAACATTAATAACATTAATAATGGAAATATTTTTTAACCAAAATAAACATAATTTTACCTCAAGAATACTTCTTATATAGAAATTTTACAAATAATTCATTTTACTCTAATTCAATTTTACATGAAATGTTGAAAATATGTTTTGCGCTGTCACTCAACGTATTCACATTCGTCATTCACGAAATTCCACTTGCTGTTTCTTAATCCAATATAAAGTTGTGAGTCGTCACGACGACGCTACGTTCATACGCTTTACTGAGGACAGAAGTTAAACACTTAATTATTCTTGCGAACTTGATTGAATTCTGCATACTTTTCAATAAGTTTAACTATAAGAGAGTTCGTTGATTGTAAATATAATTAATTTAATTAATTTTTTTTTAGCTACGATATTTTTAAAAAATAATAATCGATGTCTTCGAGTGGGAATCAAACCCTCAATCGTCGCGTTATGCATGTGCCCCAGCGCCACATCGTCTAAATTTTTGATGCCTGTTTTATTTCATTAAAACACACACAGACTGAAACAATACAACAAAACACGACAAAGTCAAATGACCTACCCAAAAGCGTCTACGAAAAGTAAATCATAAAATAATATGAAAATTATACATAATATTATATATACAAATAATATAAGAAATTGGGTCAAACCGACACGTTCGAGTAAATACATATTAAATGTGACATAGCACACCTGTTGCGTGACTTGCCGTGCGTGTACATACAAAAGTGTCCCGAAGGTAAAGTACTCTTGGAAATTGATATCCTCGTGTTACTCATTAATACTTAGTTTACAGGTTTTTTAAGCTTCACGCTTTATACCTAGTGAGGTAGCCAGTTAGAACGGATGGTCAAATTGGCCTCGTCTACTGTCACCAACCTTTTCATACATACTACTTTTGCTTTTTACGTGATCTTCTTCTCTATCTACCATTATACTATGTCATATATACTACGTTAGCCGAGATCTTCATCCGCCTCTCTTACCAGATGGTAACTCATAGAGAGTGAGTATTCTTGCTTCATAAATCTTCATGATATAGGATATATGTATTTATTAATTTTCTATACTTCTAAAAATATAACGCTCTGATGGCGCGTTCATTACATAGTATATATAATGGTTATAAGTTTATACATACACTGGCCTTATGAGGTAAGCATAGGGCTTAATATAAAATATCCAAATTAACTTAAAATATAAAAAAATATATGTTTAAATAACCAGGCCTTAATATTTTACGATTCATCAAAAAATATTAATTTGTATCTAATTAAGACTAAGATATTCTTTTCATATTAAATTTATTGTAATCGTACTTAGGGGATATAATTATTTAAATGATTTAGTTTTCCCATTTCTGATTAGGTTAAGTTTGCTATTTTTCCTCTATTTTCTACGTGTGACCTAGTATTCGATGTATGTGGAAAAAGAATAAATATATGAGGCTAGTTGTAGCGCGGGGGTACGAGTGTGTAAACGGGACGGGTTGTGAGATCGATTCCCACTCGAGAAAATGAAATTTATAAAATGTTCATTTCCTCACTCTGCTAACGAACGAGACGAAATTGAGAAACGGAAGTGTCTTGGTAGGAACGGAGTATCTTAGCATTTATCTATTGTAGAAATTTAGCAGAGTAGGTAGAGGGCATCTATTGTCGAGACACCTACATTTCCACGGTTGTTGAGTGACGGAACTCAACAAGGCGCTATGTCTTATTACGGGAACGAGGAAATTACTACAATCCATTTACCCTTTTTCAAAATGACACTGTGTCGTGCGCCATACTGGCCTCGTATGTACGAGTATGTAAGATACATCCAACTAATATTATACATCTGAAAGTTAATGTGGATGAATAAACATCTATTCATATAAACTTTCCATTATCATACAAAAACTACTGAGTGGATTTAGTTGAAACTTTATAGTATAGTAATATAGCTTATTCACCCGAATAAGACAAAGGCCACAATTTATGTAATGTAATTGTATAATTTGGCTATATTATAACAGTAATTTTCAACGAACGAAGATAGCTAGTATTGTATAGGAATTTGTTATATTAAACAGAGTTATTCTTTTTTTTTTCAAATAAATAAATATAAACGGAAAGTGTTGAAGGAAATAAAAGCATCAAGAGCAAGACCGGCAGATAGATGGATGTCTCGATGCGATCTAAAGTATAAACCATTTTTCACATCGCACTTTAAAATGTAATGTAACCTTATTTTAGAAGATCAAAAGTCAAATAAAGTTAACAATTATTTGTGAAATATTTATTTAATAACCTTTATTGATACTTCAAGCAAAATTAGTTTTTTTTTTTAAATTAAATTAAATTAAATTAAATTAGCTTCACGCTGTATCCCGCACACAGCAGGGTAGGCAGAGGGAACCTAGTGTTAAGACACTCCGTTCCCCACTTTCTGCCGAATTCTGGAGGCATTGCGTGTTGAGTGGCAGAACACAACGCCGCGCTTAACCTCGATACCAGAGCGATGAAATGGAAATATAAATTTAAGTAAATATTTCATCTCCTCGAATGGGGATCGAACCCACAACCAGTCGGTTTTGCAGTCACACCTCGTGCCGCTGCGCCACGACCGGCCTCAAGTAGTTTTTTTTTATTCGTTACAAATTTTGACACTAAATTTTACGACAATTGCGGGGGCGGAGGAATAACAAATTTGGTAGTTATGGTCTATATAGATACAGAACGAGTGCAGAATGCTACCCTACTCGAGGAAGTGAAATATTTATTTACATTTATATTTTCATTTCTTCGCTCTGGTGTCGAGGCAAAAGGCGTTGAGTTCCGTCACTTATCACGCAATGCCTCCAGAATGTGTCGGAAAGTGGGAAACGGAGTGTCTTAACACTAGGTTCCCTCTGCTTACCCTGCTGTGTGCGGGATACAGCGTGAAGCTGATTTTATAAAATAAAATAAGTATCATCCACTGGTAATAACCAAATTTTTGACAATATACATTTTTGCATTTACCACTGCGTTTGAATTCAGATCTAGTTAAAACCGAAGTAAATATGTATAAAAAATTTTTATTTTTAGCGTCCATTTAAGACTGTTGTATAATAGACTTCATCATGTAAACAAAGTTGGGCTACGTGACAGCTTTGAACATCTAAATGAAGGCAGCATTCAACAAGCTTATTTACATATTTTAATTATTCTGTAATATATCCTTGTGTGATATCAATATTTTATTAATTATCTATATTGTAAAAAGCATGTGTGTGTATGGCATGTGAATAAACCTAGAGTGTAATAAAATGTATTACAGCAAGAACTAAGCACTGCAACTCAAAACCATTGTACGTCAATCAAGAACGTGGCATCTGTAGCTCGTTGAAGCGAGTAAATCTCAAGTCTTGGCCGTTCTCCAGATAGTTCATTTGCCGACTGATCTTTCGGAGGCGCTCTATACGTTACACCAAAAAAAAAAATATTCAGAACTGTCATTTTCCTAATGGCTTTTTATATGGTACGATTATCTCGGCCCAGATTTCAAAAAACTGCATAAAGCGGGGCCTTCAAAAGTTGGCACTATTCTGTAACCGCACGAATGCTGAGGTTAATTTTTTGCTATTCATCCGCAAAGATATCTTTTTTTGCGTTTTGTGATTTCGTTTTTTTTTTGTAATGGTCTTTTAAAATGTTTAGTTTTTGTCGTATTTAGCCTCTTCTTCATTATAATTGTGTAGTCGTATTATAAAAATTATTTGGTAACCATTTATTTATTATACATTCATAGGGTAGGCTGTCTTTTTCTTTAGCTTCACGCTGCACCCCATACATAGGAAGGTAGACAAATGGAACCTAGGAACCTTGTCCTCTCTTCATTTTGTTCCCACGAAGACACTTTCGTTACCCATTTTTCGCCGAATTCTGGAAATATGTCGTGTTGAGTGACGAAACTGACTGACTTTGCCTCTTTAACAAAGCTGAAATGAAAATTTTAACTATTTCCTCGAGAGAGAATCGGACCAACAACCTGCGTGCGCCACGACTGGCCTCACATACTATACAAATGAGTACATAGCTTTTAAATATTTAATTATTTCATAATTTTATAAGATAATCTTTGTCTATTGTAGTAATATAATATATATGTACAGAGTAAGAATAAATAACATACTTTATAGCATAGCGAAATCTAAGCACAGTACCAACAAAACATATCGCGACGTTTACATTTATTTTATAGGTAAGAGAATTCCAAAGAACTCCATTGATGGTGCAAAACTTGTGATATTATATTGAAAGTGCCTGACTTGGAAAATTGGTTTCTTAGAATAAAATATTGCTCGCGGTAAAAGAATCTTAACTCTGTGCAAGTATATTTTAAAAGAAACTAAATTAGATTGCTACATATTTGAAATTTTGTTTTGTTTTAAAATATGTTATAGCATTGGAACAGTGTTTAGCTGCTAGTAATGATTAAGGTTAGTTGTGGCGCAGCGGCACAAAGTATGACTGTAAAACCGACTCGTTTTGAGTTCGAGCCCCACTCGAGGAGATGAAATATTTACTTAGATTTATATTTCCATTTCTTCGCTTTGGTGTCGAGGCAAAGCGCGGCGTTGAGTTCTGCCACTCAACACGCAATTCCTCCAAAATTCGCCAGAAAGTGGGAAAACGAAGTGTCTTATCATTAGGTTCCCTCTGCCTACCTTGCTGTGTGCGGGATACAGCGTGAAGCTAAAAAAAAATAATTAAAGATCCGCTTATGTAAATTTATATTTCTGAAGCACTCATTAATTCATAAATGTAATAAGCTAGCGATCTAAACGCGACTTCGCCCGCTTTAAAGCTAAATTATACAAAATATACCTGTAAATTTTAGCTTGTATATTATTCTGAATTATAAGCTATATTACTGAAAAGTTTCATCTAAATCCGTTCAGTAGTTTTTGCTTGAAAGCGGAACAAACATCCATTCTCACAGACTTACACTATTAGTATCTAGTATTATTACAGTAATCAATGTTATAATTCGTCTCAATAACTTTATTATTATATATTTTCCGTTTGAACGAATCCAATAATATATGTATATCAATAATATACATACAAACGCTACAAAGTGCACAGCCGTTCACCGAAGTCTAAAATTGGCCTCGACATTTACAAGCTATCTTGGTTTGAGCTTCAGATTTCACAGCTGCTTCGGTTGTTTTGCTTCGAGTTGCGAGATATGTATTCGCGAGCTTTGCTGGCTTCCTGAAATCAATCAACGTCACCTGAGTGTCCTATATTCTATTTATAAAGAGGATAAAGGCATCGTTTATCTTCTTGCTGTCTTTGGATAGTCAGATCTAGTGGGTAATAAATAGATACTTCTTTAACCAGTTTTTGGATTATGGGTCGTGCTGTGGAAAAATTGTTAACATTTTTTTATTGCTATGATTTTTTCTTTGGATTGGTTGTGCGAATCTGGTGATAAATCACTAACGCCCACACATTGGCATCAAGGTGTATCCCCCACATATTATATACCCCACAATTAATAAGTAATGTCACAACTTTAAATTTATATTACAGAGTTATCCTAAAATATTATTGAGGCCAGTCGTGGCGCAACGGCACGAGGTGTGACTGTAAAACCGACTGGTTGTGGGTTCGATCCCCACTCGAGGAGATGAAATATTTACTTAAATTTATATTCTCATTTCTTCGCTCTGGCGTCGAGGTGAAGCGCGGCGTTGAATTCTGCCATTCAACACGCAATGCCTCCAGAAAGCGGGAGACGGAGTGTCTTAACACTAAGTTCCCTCTGCCTCCCCTACTTGTACCTCCCCACATAGTTCCCCTAGCTCTAACCTAGATTCCCAGGTTCCCCCTGCCTAGGGTAGGCAATAAGACACTTTCCTTCCTCACTTTGAGAATTCTGGAGGCATGTGCATCTTTTTTATAGTCAACCGGAGAAATTTTATTTTAAATATTATTGTTTCTCCGTGTTATATTTGAACCTAAAATCATAACTTTGGGTCAGGTAATGTTATTGGTCTATATTAATGGGTCATGTATATCTATATTAATTAATTTACAATAAAAAGTAAAAAAAACATATCATTTTATTTTATCAAGTTTCAAGACCACTTAGACAAGTCGATTCTGCACCGGATCTCAATGGATGTTGGCTTGCGCTACTTAACACACAATAATGATATGAAAGAACTTACTGAGATTGAGATTTCTTATTAGATAATCGTTTCTGTAACTTACTTTTAGTAAGAAATGTCAGAAAGATGACAGAAAGAAGAGCAAAAACATAACTTATTATCTTTTAAGAATTATTATTGATTTAGTTAATTGAATACGTAAAAAAGATATTTTTATAAATTTAAATATTATAATACTTAATATTAATCAAAATAATGAGGCCGTCGTGGTGCAGGGGCCCAAGTGAGTGACAGGTTTTTGCGGGACGGAGAATTGCGGATTCGATATCTACTCGGAGGAATGAATTATTATTTATTAATATTTTCATTTCTCTTCTCTGGAACTAAAACCCAGCGTTGAATTTTACCTTTCATCACGCAACGACACGGAAAACTCATTGGAAAGTGGAAACGGAGTGTCCTATTCTACCTTGCTATATGCGGGAAAAAGTCAAAAGAAGTGTTTTTAAGCTTTTGTTTCAATAAAAATGTTAATAGAAAAACTGAAAAAAAATATTTAAAGAAGAGAGGTGTTCACATAAAAAAGCTACGGTACTCAAACATAATGACCATTTTGCTTAGAAGCTTGCGACCAAACTGTCTCAAAGCCACATTTTCATTAACGTAACATGCAGGATAATAAGTGAATCTGACCACAAATGTGTTTTGTATGCAAATCCGGACTGCATTTATGCTTCTAACGTCATTATTGGACTCCCACGTCTACCGTCGTGTGTTACTATGTTACGATTAGGGAAATATTGAATCTTACTTTCAATACAGAAAACCTTTCAAAACGTGTGTAAGTGTGACTGTAAAATCGACTGGTTGTGAATTCGATCCCCGGAGCCTAGTGTTAAGACACCACCGGATTCTGAAGACATTGCGTGTTAAATGGCGAATCTTAAACTAAAATATTAATTTAATTTCCTTCAGTGGAAATCTAATCAACCACCTGTGAACTAGCTTTGAAAATAACCTCTATACAGAAAACCTTCAAACTTTCAAAAAAAATCAGCTTTACGCCTTATTCCAAACATAGCAGGGTAAGCAGAGGAAACATAGCGTTAAGTCACTCCGTTCCCCACTTTCCGCTGAATTCTTTAGGCATTTCGTGTTGAGTGGCGGAACTCAACGCCGCGGTTTGCCCCGACACCAGAGCGACGAAATTAAAATATGAATTTAAATAAATATTTAATCTCCTCGAGTGGGGATCGAACCCACAACCATTAGATTTTACAGTCATACTTTGCCCATGCGCCACGACTGGCTTCAATTATTAATTTTTGTAAATATAATAATATATACTAAAACTAAACTAAACTAGATTCACGCTTTATCCCTAGCGGGGTAGTCAGATAATAATATATAATAATACTAGCAGACCCGGACGCGGCTTCGCTCGCTTAAACTATACCAATGTTTATTAGATATATTTATGAAATTGTTTTTGAAAATATGTAACTAATTTAAATGAATGAAATTATAAGTAAACGTAACCAAAGTAAAATATTAATAAACAAAATAAACAAAACCAGCTACATTATCAATGTTATCAAAGTAAAATAAATATTTGGAAGTATTAAAATTAAATGTGTTGTGCTATGTTTTTACAAGTGCATGTGGTTATTTATATAATACTCAAAATACAATATATTTTTTTTTGTCTTTGTCTGTCTGTCTTTTTATTTCCCCGAGCTAATGTCCAGAACAACTGAACTGATTTTTATTGGACTTTCAGTGAATGATTTTAATGATTTACCCGAAAAAATCTTTTTACACGTTTTCCTTGCGCGCGTACATAGATACTATATGAAATAACTAAACTCGTTTCTACATTAAATTCAATAATTTTTGCGAGCAATATCAAATAAAATCCCAAAAAACTAAAACTACGATTTATTAAATTTATGACAACGGTATAGATAACCTAACTGAAATAACCGACCATTCTTTCCTTAATACTTAAATAATAATATGCCGATGCCGCGCAGGGCTGCAACTTACACCACACCAAGAAATTAATGAAAATCTAACTAATCTACTACTCGAATAAGCGAAGGACCAAAGAAAAGTATAAATTATAAACAGTAAATAATTACATAAAGATTAACAGAAAAATTAATAGTTAGAAAATGTATGAAAAATTACAAAACCGTCAAAACCCGTTCGCGTCGGTGATACTATGCCCCCCGAAGGCTAGGTCATTTCGAATCAGTGACATCTCCTTAATTATTTCTTAGAATGTTATACAGTAAACTATAAATTCAATCTAGATGAAATGCTAAAAGTGCCTATTATATTCATTTTCATAAGGATCAATATCAAATTATAGAAAATACATACAACAAAAACCCGATAAATATAAAGTAAATTAATTAAAATGGTTACTTTTGCTCAACATTCAGAGATAAACATGGTATATGTATCGCGGACTTTTTTAAACATTATTTAACACAATAATGTTTTGGACAAAAGTTTTGTAAAATATTGTTTCTATGTATCTCATAAGGTGGAGTCAGCGCACGCCATGTATGCGTTAAGCAAGCTCATTTTGGGTGACGTTTTCTTAAAACAACAATCAAACTTTGCAAACCGTTGCTTAGCAACGGTCGGTTGTTATTAACATGGCAGAATAAATTGCCTGTCAAATTAAAAAGTATTTTAATATATAAGTATATATCGACAATATTACAAATATAAAAAAATAAAGTATCCTATGTTCATCCGAAGATCCTGAAGTATCTCTATATGAGTATTTTATCACAATTGAATTAGCGGTTTGGCCCTGATTGCGTAACAGACAGACAGACAGAGTTACTTTCGAATTTATAATATAGGTATGGATATACAGTTCAGTCAATAAAGTTGTAAGCAATTAAAAGTTTTCGTATCTTATAACACGCTTGTTAATCATTTTGAAAATTTTAAGGACAATTATAATAAATTATTAATTAACTTAATTTTTTTTCAATAGTTGATTAAAAAATAATAATTAGTTAATATGTTAATATTAACTAATTATTTAAGAAAAATTAATGGAAAATAAAAATATTTGTATTTATTATTGACTTTTCTTTTAAAGAAAATTTACTTTTCTTAAAAATAAATTTTGAGACTTGACACAATTAGGACTGTTGTAATCACATGTTTGAGTATTACTTTTTGCCCGACTATGACGAAGCAAAAAGGAGGGTTATGATTTTGACCTGTATGTATGTGGGTATAGATGTTGGCTTCTAAATTAGTTATCATATTAAGATAAAAAGTCAGTAATTTTTTAATAGTTTGTACATAATAATATCAGCAGAGACTATTTTCTTGTTAGATATTCAACTGTCAATTAGAGTTGTATATATATATATATATATATATATATAGAGAGATTAAATCCTCGACCATATTTTGGAAAATTTTCTCTGTTTTTGTGCAGAAAATTGTCACTACTACTAAAATTACAATATTTCACTAAAACAAGAAATCTAATTGCTATCTTAACTCTACAAAAATATATACCTAAGAGCACAATAATACATTTAAGACGCAGTTAAACCACAAAGCTTATCGCAAATCTTATCGACCTGTCATGCCAGTGCTTAAACTACAAAGGATATTGAATACTATATAGATTATCAAGTATCATAATAGAGACCTCTCGAGAAGACGAGAGTGCGACTGTAACGTAATAGGTTGTATATTCGATTCCCACTTGAGAGAATGAAATAGGTATATTATATTTTTATTTCCTCCACAATTAGGCAGAAAGTAGGGAATGGAAGTGTCTTAATAGGAACAGAGAGTCTTAACACTAGGTTCTCAGGTTCCCTTTGCCTCTTGTACAATATGCGGGGTACAACTTCACAATTTTAGTATACAATGTTTTTTTTGTAAGTTCCAAATTTATTCTAAAATAATTATAAACCAAGAAAAAAATATCACAAATTTTGTCTACTTCCTCACTTATTTTATCTTACAAGAATGAGAAATAAAAATAATAATTAAAATAGAGTAATTTCGAATAAATTAATTACGTTGATTATATACAATTCACTCTTTATATTTATTAATTACTAGCGGCCTGCTCGCGGCTTTGCCCGCTTGAATTACATGATTATTCATTTAAGAAATATAGATATACAAACAGCCTTAATTATTAATTAATTGGTTTGGATAAGTACTCACGATATTCTTTGT
>DWQW01013017.1:0-10473 GCA_018249695.1 Heliconius erato demophoon | reverse complement strand
TCGACACCAGAGCGAAGAAATGGAAATATAAATTTAAGTAAATATTTCATCTCCTCGAGTGGGGATCGAACCCACAACCAGTCGGTTTGCAGTCACACCTCCTGCCGCTGCGCCACGACCGGCCTCTAACCGACCGGCCTCTTTAAAACGATAATGTAAATATTAGATAATGAAAGTAATTAATTAAAACAGAAAATAAATAATTCTGTAAAAGTTACAAGCGGGTCAAGCTGTATGCTAATATCTCTAGTTATTAATATATTTTTTTAAAGAATATTTGTGAGAAGAACTTTAAACACCTGACCATTATGTTTTACATCATTACCAGAAACTATACAATAATTTGATTAGCCATGTCATTCAATTTATAATAAATATTTAATTTTTGGTTTGTCTAGCTTTATTTTATTATTATATCAATTAAATATGTGTTGTAACAATATTAATCCAGACTATGAAAGTGAAATGATAACCCTCTTATATAACCATGACATTATATGCTAATGTACTTAAACAAGTTCTCGTTAACATTGATTTTTTGAACTTGTGCCAAATCTGCATTATGTTTTCTTAAGTTTGTATTTTCTTTGAAATTGACTATTTTTGTTTATTTAGATATTTTTTTTAGTTATATGCTGTTTCTCCGGACATAGCAATGACGATAGTAGCCTAGTAATGTGAAGACATTTAGTCCTCCATTCATATTTTCAAATCAATATATTGTATGTTGGGTGGCAGAACTCAATGCTTCTCTTTGTATTGTTATTCTTCTTCTCTTCCGAGAAAATGAAAATAATTTATTCACACTGGGAGGAAACCAATAGCACAAAACAAACACACCTAGCTGCTGCACCACAATGGACTCAATTATTTTTTTTTACTTTATTTACCTATTAAAATTATGAACATAATTATTATATACAACAATATCAACAAAAAGTAAATTAAACTTACATTAGTAAAGTATCTGTTTATAATAGATAAATAAGAAGTAAATACACATGGTATTTTAATATAAAAAAGCACCATGTGTTAGTTATTTTATATTGTATATATGTATATTGTAATATCCTTTAATCTTTATATATTTTTTAGCAGCTTCTACTTTTTTCTGCATAGCAGGGTAGGTAGAGGGAATTTAGTTTTATGTCACTTCATTCTTCATTATCTTCTGAATTTATGAGACAATGTTTTGTATTTACAAATCATACTCAAAATTTAATCTCAGACTTGAGAGCCATAAATAGTATGTATTGATTTTAAAGTATTTGTTTTAAATAGAATTAAATTATACAGCAAACAAACATTATTGTTGGTAATAAATTTTAGACAAAAAGTTAAAACACATGGTACTTTATTACAAAAAATCACCATGTTACGGTAGTTCCATTATGTTCAAATACTAGAATTATATATCAAAAGACAAAAATACCACATGTGTTTATATAAAATAATATATCAAATTTCTAATAGATAACATTATTTAAAATTGCATATAATTAGTTTTAGAAATGGTTTAGTAAATCATACTGAATGTCATATACATTAATATTCAAACGGCAATGCATTTAAGTTTTATTTTACTTCATTTTGTGAAAGTTCATCCAGCTAAAGTATCTGTTAGTTCAGCCATATAATATGCAGCTTTTCAATGTCAATTTGTATTATAAATTCATAAATTATCTGCAATGTCATCTTTTTGCAGACAGTCAAATATAGGCAAATGTCTGACATATGTTTATATGTCAACATATTTAATGTATATATTGATATGATCAATAAATAATATATATTTACATAATGTAAAGCATGTTAAAATAATTACTTAACATTAAACAAAACAAATCAAAATATTATGTTTTTATTTACACACAGAATTTATGTTCTCCATTTTAAACAAATGTACATCATCTAACCTCATCAGCTGTGGGCTTTATTCCCACCTGAGGGGAATGAATTTCATTTTCATTTTTGCACTCTGGTGATAAGACGAAGTGTAGTGTTGAGTTCTGCCAATCAACATTTCAACTAGATTAAAAGTCGAAAGCAGATTTGAAATTTTAACTGTAGGTTGAAAGTTCCCTGTGCCTATACTACTACATGCAAGGTAAAAAAAAAACCTTACCTTAAGTCCAGCAAACAGCTCCATGATAGCACTCTCCTCAACATCATAAGGCAAATTGGAGATATGTGCAATGAAAGGGGGTCGAAGAGGTATGGATTCATCATCTACTGCAAGCCCTCCCCGGGCCGCACGGGATGCCGATGGCAGAACCACCGGCGCACGGTGACGTGAGGAGTTTGCATAGCTTGCTATGAAAATTAAGTTTTGTAAATTACAAACATATACAGAAAGAATTTGACTTTGAATATTTTGCTTTTGATAAGTTACATAGGGAAAATAATGTGTAAATTAAGTTCCATTTAGTTTGTTGGGGGACTCAATACATATTTAACTGATATTAAGTAAAGGCATAATACATTTTTTGCAACATAAAAGTTGCATTTTACTAAATAATGGTTAATATTAAACCTAGTTTTTAATAGATATTGATGAAGTCTGAATACATTAGCATAAATGTATTAACATTTTTAACAGAAAAAAAATCACCCTCAGATTTGTAGGGAGACAGCCAATGAAAGACTAGTCTGAATTGAGTTATGACCTTAGTCATCTCGTAGATTATGCTAAAATTGCTGGTCACAAGAGTTTCCAACAATACCAAGTATACACCTACTCCTTAACCACTCGGTTAGGTATCCTAAGCTAAACTTGATATTGTAATTTCTGGTTCCCTTGCCTTTCTTCTGAAGAAAGCATCCGGCTAGAACGTATAAACAACAATTAGACCTTTACTCAGACCTTCCCGAGGCGATAAGAGTGACGAGCACCCGGCATGTGCGCCCCACGTACGAGATTAACATTGACTGTCCGTTACCCTTTAAATTTCATCATTGGGTTGTTTTTAATGAAAGTATTGTATATAACACAGAATTACTTTAAATATTTTACAATAATTAGGTTTTTACTTACGTTCTTCATCTACAGAATCGGCCCAATTGTTTGCTGTAGCGATTGTAGTTGTCTCGGCAATAAAATTTGTGGGGTCGGTTTTGATCCATTTTATTTTTTTTGATTTCTTGCCTGCAAAATGTTACGTCAACGTAATTAAATTTTATATCAGTATAAGATGAGAATGTTCCTAGTAATACAAATAAAAGGTAAATTAAGATGACGCATAGCAAGTGAACGACCTACTCTGATTTTGGAAAGCAGCTATCCGTGGATATGTTCACAAGACATATTTTTTTGTATAGCTGTGGCTATTTACAATGTTTTAACCATTGGTACGTGAAATACCAAGGGAAACAAATTTTTACATAGGGAAAAAGTTCATGAAAATAAAAGTTAAGAAATGTGGCCACGCGGTAAATCCAAACGACCGTAAAGGTGAATTGATGACACGTTAGCATTACCTAATTAAATCTTATAGTTGTAAAAATATGTTTATTGGATAGATACATAAATAACAACTCAATATATTCAAAATAAAATGAAACAAAACATTGGGAAATATTAGAAATCGAGAGTTTTTCATATGACAAAATTAATAGGACTAACCTGTAGCGGCCATATTACTAGGCTGGGGCCAGTGTTGCCACTGACTGAACAGATTAAAACTCTTTTTTCCAAGGATGCTTGTTGCAAATGAAAATTGTTGCCATTATTTACTAAATGCTTTAACTAAAGACATTATATTAATTCTAAACATGATAAAATAAAACTTAACAACGATAGTTGAATTTATTTTTCAAATAAATATTTGCAATATATTTTTTTCTAACTTAACAAATGGTCATGAATTATTTTCTTCAACCATATCGAGAGGGTGCATTATTCTCAAGTAAAAGTAGTAGAAGGCATTGAGAAGTCTTTTTAAATAATTGCTAGGGCTATGCTAAACCAATAATTGAAGTAAATTATTATACACAGTAAAAATAGAATAGTTAGAGGAAATGTAATTGTCGATGGTATCATTCTCAGATATTTTTTTCATATCAAAATACTTTCGATCAATTATTCGTAACGAGTTGATCGAAGCAAAAAACGTATAACTTTCTATTTCTTAATAATATTTTATAAATAATTTTTTATCAAACATTTTAACACACACACTTAGAACTTAGAACATAAAAATAGCTTAGATAAATTTTAATAAAATATATGAAATAATCAATTTTCACATCTGTAGCGTCAAAATTGGCTGAAGTGTGAAGTCCCATCAAAAACAAATTTCCATCTCCTTAGTCATGGAGTCAGGAGACTAAAAAAAAAAAATTGTTGAGATTTCTTTTTCAAAGCAACGAATTGGTAAAGACTATATGAGAAAATTTGAATAAACTTTCACCGCCTAATTTAAAGACTAGGAAGGTTCCTTAAATATCCTGAATTATTTATTTTTATTATTTACAACAAAAAGTCCCTAATATCTATATCAATTTTCAAATCGTTAGCAGTTGGGTGGGGGAGCTTAAAGCTTTTTTTGTTGCTTGTGTCTTAAAGCTAGCTTCGGTTCGTACCAAGCTTTACCTTTCTAGGACTTTAAGAAGTACTTTAAGTTATGAATTTTGATGATCATCAGTCAATCAGTTAATCATTGATGAAATCGGGCATTTTATGTAATCATAATTCCTTCTTTTATATTTATTTTGTGGGGTGTCTTAACACTACGTTTTTAGGTTCGAACCTGAGAACGTAGTGTTAAGACACTCCGTTCCTATTAAATATGTACAATATTCACCCAAATTGACATAATTTATTCACTGTTTTCTATATTATACGAAAAGAGGAAAGATAAAAGGTAATATAAAAAGTGACAAGTAAGTAATAAAATTTGTGTTTATTCTTATACCAATTTTATTAAGTAAATTATTAACATTCTTAAATAATAAATATATAATACTTTAATATCTTCTACTTATCTAGTGTGAAACCATTAATGAAAAAATAAATTATGAATAATTAAATCCTTTTGTTGACTAAAAAACTATAAAATGGAAATTAATTTTTGGTAAATATGTTTTTCATTTTGGCGAAGTAAAAAAGTTCATGGAAATTGGAAAATAGGTATATATTATTTTTTGTTTCTCTCTCTCTCTATTACTATACATACAATGTCTTTAAATTTTTATGTATGTAAATTGTATACAATACATATACAATATAAGTACTTGCATCATGTATTTTAAGCCACTCCGCCAAATATGCCGCAAAATATACTTTCGCATGGGAACTATGGTCCAAAATTAAATTTTTAAACAGTTTTTTTTTAATTTTCTATTATTATTAAAAAATGTCACAGTAAAGAAGACGTCTTAGGTTTATTAAGATTTTGCAACCCAACGTTGATTATATGCCATTCAGGTTTAACTATATATTTAAAGCGAACACATGTAATAAAAAAAATACCAGTCAAGTGCGAGTTGGACTCTCCTACCGAGACTTCCGTACCAATTTCTGGATAAAGGATCTGTAAGCCAACGGAAAGCGCAGCTTATAAAATTGGACCCCTTCCTTTCTTATAAAATCATTCATTTTAGATGAACGATATATACTAACACAGTGAATTATTAATTATAAATTTGTGATTATTTTTTTTTTTATGAAAAAATAATAAATTTTCACTTTTCGCTATTTTTCTTTATCTGTGCTATAAGACTTTGCTTCGTATGTACCAAATTTGTAAGTTCACGGGAGGTATCACGTAATAATTCCTTTGCGAGTTTTGAAAATTTGCGGCATAAACGGTTGTATCTTTTGATTACGTTGGCTTAGTTTGTTATAAATTTCAGCTTGATACTTCCACACGTTCCTGAGAAAAAGGGTCTTGACAGACGGACGGACAAGAAAATGATCCTATAAGGCTTCTTTTGTTTCTTTCGAGGTAAGGTACTCAAAAAAAATATCTAGTCGAGTTGTTATTCAATACATTTTTTTAGCTGGGAAGGAAAACCTAGTGTTAAGCCACTTCGTTTCCATGAAGACACTTCCGTTATCCTTCTAGAAGCATTAGTTATTGAGTGGCGGAACTCATTGCCGCGCTTGGTGTGATCATTCTGTAGCGCGGAAATGAAAGTATTAAATACTTGTATTTTATTTCCACGAGCGGAAGTCGAACCCACAACCTGTCGCGTAAGCAGTGCCCTGCACCATGACTGGTCTTCAAATTTAATATAATTTATACTTATTAGTTTGTCTTGGTCCTTATATATTCATTGACTTTTATTTATTAGATTCCTAAATTTTAAGGGAATCCTTAAAAGCTTATATCAATAGAGTAATTAGTAATTGAACTAAGCTTCTACAAGTTTCTACACAGACAGATCAATATTAAAGTTTTATTATTTATATTTTTTTGTGGTAAGTACTGAGTTATTTTTTGGGTGGCGGGCGGTGCAACGGACGCTGCGATTTTGCCGGTGTGGATTGTTTTTATTGTAATTGTTTATCTCTTGAGGCCAGTCTTGGCGCAGCGGCATAAGGTGTGACTATAAAACCGACTGGTTGTGGGTTCGATCCCCACTCGAGGAGATGAAATATTTACTTAAATTCATTTCCATTTCTTCGCTCTGGTGTCAAGGTTAAGCGCGGCGTTAAGTTCTGCCACTTAACATGCAATGCCTCCAGAATTCAGCAGAAAGTGGGGAACGGAGTGTCTTAACACTAGGTTCCCTCTGCCTACACTGCTGTGGGCGGGATTCAGCGTGAAGCTGATTTTGATTTATTTATTGTTTATCTCTATATTACGCTTAGTTTACCTACAAATACATTAGTTATAGTTCTTTGAAGTATCAAACATTATTTAATAGAGAAAATTGTATAATAATAAGTAAAAATAAGACCGGTCGTGGCACATAGGCACAAAGTGTGACTGTAAAATCAATTGGTTGTGAGTTCGATTCCCGCTTGAGAAAGTGAAATATTTATTTCATTTTTATATATTCACTTCTTCGCTCTGGTGTCGAGGCAAAGCGCGGCGTCGAGTTCCGTCACTGAGCACGCTTTGCCTCCAGAATTCGGCGGAAAGTGGGGAACGGAGTGTCTTACTTATCACTAAGTTCCCTCTCCCTAACCTGCCGTGTGCGGGATACACCGTGAAGCTGATTTTCAAAACTAATTAATAAAATTGGCGTACGTACTGACACCAATTTACGTAATGTAACAATTTTTTATCCAAACAATAGATTGTACATACAAATGACTCAATATACATACTAGAATTAATTCAACTTAGACACAAAGCGAATAACAGCAATTTTAAACCATTCACTCGTTAGTTTATATCAAGATATTAATTTATACGATCGACAAAAGCGTAACTTGATCCCGCGCAGGCTTTGCAGTCTGGTTCGATCTCCTTCACGCAATAAAGTGAACATATAGGAGGAGGGTTTCAAAAAACTCGTTCCATATTCTGGAGTACCCTGAGCCTTGGTCCTAGTGGCTGGCGACCGCGGTGAGCGGGCCAGCCGGAGCCAGACGCGGCCCCGTCGATCTCCAATATCGCAATAGATGGCATTCACGTCGTGCGCCGTTATAGAACGGACGTCTGTACGCTCGCTCCGTTCCACTTTATCGGACTGTTGTTTTTTTTGTTCGTAACGTTTCATTAAGTTTCATCTTATCGTCAGCACTAAAATTAAAAGCTTCTCGTTTGACTTTCCAATTGTCATTTTTAGCTTAGCCGGTGCAGTGATAACGGTGATGTGAATAGTGTTGTGTTTACGTTGTGATAGTGATGTGCGTGATAGTGTAGGCTGTATATAATGGGGTACGCGACTAACAGCGCGGGGCGGGCGGCGCACGAGGCACTCCTGGCGAGGCAGGATGCTGAGCTTCGACTCATGGAGACGATGAAACGGAGTTTGCAAGCTAAAATGAAAAGCGACAGAGAGTACGCTCTAGCCCTGTCCGCCGCCGCCGCGCAAGGACAAAAGATGGACAAATGTGAGGAACTAAATGGTACGATATAAGGAAAACAACTTTCCAAATGCTATTATTTGTTTTGTTGACACAAAACCTCACCTTTATTAATAATTATATAAAAATCTAAGTATGAGACGTAATATATTAAATTAACAAATAAATATTATAACACAATATTATATTTGTTTCTATATAGTTCTACCCGCAATAATTGTATATACGTCGGTTACATTTAAAAATGAAGGCAATAGAAAGAGGATTCATAAGCAACTATTAATAATTACTCAATTAGTGTATTTTTTAATAAGAATAGAAACAGGCAGTGATGTAACACATTAATAATAATAATTAATTGATGAGATAGTGACGCACCCGCCGCCTCCTTGTAAAACTTGTTCTGTTAATCTCAGACACCATTTTGGTCAAACGATAATTTGAATAATCGACGTTGTCGTATAGTAGAGCAAATGACATCCTCAAATACATTTTAATTAATTAACTGACTAAGTATTTAAAAAAAGAAAAATTAATAATGTTAAAATTATTTATAATGAAATTATTATGTTTATATTACACAAACTATGGCTTATTAGAATAGGCACAAACGGTTATTTCACAGCTGTAACTATTGATAATATTGCACTAGAAATATTATATCGAAGCTAGTAGTGGCGCAGGGGCACAAGCGTGTGAATGTAAACAAAATGAGTTGTGGGTTCGGTTTCCATTTGAGGAAATGAAAGATTTAATATTTTCATGTCTTAATACTAGGTTCCCAGATTCCCTCTTCCTTCCCTGCTATATGCGGGATACAGCGTGAAGCAAAATAAATCAAATACATATAGTCACAAAACTTAAAAGTAACAATTAGTATGTATTTCAGGTTCTGTCATAGCTTTAGCATGGCGGACCATGACAGAGGAATGGGAAAGCACCAGTCGCTTGGTCAAGTCCAATGCTGAGGCTCTAGAGTCCAGAGCCCTAGACCGCTTGAACACACTCATGACGGAGAGGCGGAAAGCTCGCAAGGTCTACCAGGAGGATCACAGCAAAATATCCTCACAATTTACACAAGTAAGTGAACTTATTATAAATTATGATATTACTAAAACGTAAGTATCGATACGCAGGTATATCGATATCTTTTATAATTGAAATGTAAATAATATTCTTTTTTGTCATATTTATCATATAATTAAATAGTAATAAATCAAACACACGTCGTATACAAAGAGAAATTTAATAAGATTTTACATTTTTGTAATTATTTTATAGTATAAATTGCTAAGGTTTTCTTTATATTGAATTATCACATAACTCATATAAGGTACATTTAGTGACTATTCTAGTTTTTTATACAATAATATTATCAAATTTAGGTAGATATATAGAATATTGATTCATGTAAACACACTGATTCATAAAGTTACTCGAATTTTATGTAGGTACATAGCATTTCCTCGTATACGTGTTTATTTAATTTATATTGTGTTATAATTATTGTGGCGTAAAGTTCCGCAACACTATATGAATATCTATTTGAGTGGAAAATGGAGCAATGAATGACATATCATTTTTTTTTTTTTTTTTTTCGAATGGACTTTAATGCTGTTGACCTGGAATGGTCTTGACAGCGTCAAGCGTCAGCGTCAGCGAAGACATATCATTAGATTTTTATGCTTAAAAACTTAATTTAACTTCACGTTTAGTCAGTGAGAACGGAGCGCCAAAATCTACGATCCTTGCATCCTCTTTCGCCTCGTTCACTGTCATCAACCTCTTCATACATACCGTCCGGGTGGTCCTCATGCTTTTTATGTGACCTTCCTCCAGTATCTTTGATACTGTCTTTTCGAAGGTCAACCGAGGAGGTGGAGGACGGAGCTGCAAATAAATTTTTATGCCTACTTCGCAAAATGCGTTAATTAAAAAAATGTATTTTATTTATATTCATTATTCTAAGTATTGAATTAGTTTAACAATAAATACCACTTATAACAGTTTTTAGCCTATTATAACCAATTTTATGATATTTTGTGATATTGCTATGTTAAAATTGGATATCGTTACATAAATCACAGCAAGCAAGCAGTTAAAAATAAGTGAACCAAAAGCAACACAAATCATTGTGTTGTAGTGTTTTGCAGTATACAGTACAGTAAAAGCGTTGGTAACTTTATCAACTACGATATCAGCGTGGCCGATCACGTTCTCTTGTCGACAACTATGTTGATTCATTCACATTTCAAACATTTTTCACTTATTTTTTAGAATTATTTAATATCACGTCCTATTTCTTTGTTGTATTATTAGATATATATCTCTAATAAGCTAATTTTAAAATGTACTTATACAAATGTATATAACTAGAGGGCGCGCGCGGCTTCGCCCGCTTATTAGGAGTGAATTCTAAAAAAACCACGAAACACGTGTTCAATAAAATATTTTTAACAGTCTGAATTTAAATTTTTATAAAAATCGGTGGC
>DWQW01013016.1:0-10474 GCA_018249695.1 Heliconius erato demophoon | reverse complement strand
TCTGCCACTCAACACGCAATGCCTCCAGAATTCGGCAGAAAGTGGGGAACGGAGTGTCTTAACACTAGGTTCCCTCTGCCTACCCTGCTGTGTGCGGGATACAGCGTGAAGCTAATTTAATTAATTTATTTTTTTATAACGAAATTTACTTATACTTAATACACGCAATGCTTCCAGAATTGGACAGAAAATGGGGAACGGAGTGTCTTAACACTAGGTTCCCTCTGCCTACCCTGCAGTGTGCGGGATACAGCGTGAAGCTGATTTACTTATACTTAAACATCTCTTATCAAAATAAGTGTATATTACTTTAACAAATTAAACGATCCACTGGCAAGAGCAGCTAACAACTACTCGACTCGATTCAAAGTGGTCGTCAAAACTTTCTTGGACCATAAAGTATACACACAGTCGAAGTTAAGCGATTTGTTCATATTTATGCACCAGATAATCCAGCTCCAGACTATGGGCGGAAGAAATAAGAACTATATATGCACTTTATCCAATGTTAGTTTGAAACTATGAATTGCAGTTTGTTTGGATGGCTAATAATATTGAAGTGACTGAGGTGAAAAATGTGTATGTCGCTATATTAGTTTTGCTTCTGTTTGCGTCCGTTACAGCATACACCTAAATTATGTTACCAACTTATACATTTATAGATACGTGTATACATGTTTTTTTAAAGCTTCACGCTGTATTCCGTAATAAAAAATAATAACCTAGTGTTAAAATACTTTGTTCCCATTAAGAATTATATTAGTTCCCTTTTTATAATATTAGTTCCCTAATTTCCGCCGAACTCTCGAGGCCATACATTCATGTGTATAACATATTAACATGTAGCATAAATAAATTGTGAACCAAAATACATAAACAGAAAAATACAAAAGCACAAAAGCAGAAACTTTGTATGTTAAACTGAGCAAAGTCCAAAGAAAACGTCATATGTAACTGTTTTTACATTACAAACCCAATATGGCCCACAGCGTTACAAGAGCTGTGTATAATTTCGCGTCCTTACCTGATTTTTTCCTTTGAGAACGAGCACGTTGGTAACCCGCCCGAAGGGCAGACCCAACTGTATGATCTCAGCTTCCGTAGTCTCGTTTGGTATGTTCCGTATGTGGATAACCCTTGACGGCTTGCCGACATTTTGTTCCAGTTTCACCTGAAAAAAGAATAAAAAATTGTAACTTCCAGTTTCAACAGGAAAAGCACAAAGTGAAAAGCCACTACAATAGAACGCTTTATGCTGTAAATTTTACAGTATTTAGACTATCGTAGAGGTCTTTTGTTTAAAAATAGTTATTTGACATTGCAAAAAAATCTCAATTTTTATATTGCTGCCTAAGATCGAGAATTAAAGGTACTTGTCAAAAAATAATTATTTCCATTAAACAAAACATATAAATAACTAAATAAAAAAGGCATTCGTATAACATCAAAATATTGTGAAGTCCGTCCAGCGTCCCATCGCTCGCTTCAATGAAGAATAATGTTTAAATGAGCACGTGTTTAAACGGCGCACAAAATGACCGCCCTAATATACATAAACAAAGCTACTATTATTTGCGGGAAGAGTCGCTTGGATAATTGAAAAGTCGATGTAGTATAATTGTCGAGGCTTATCGGTCCGACCCGATGTGGGCGCCATTGTTCCCCCGAGAGCCTTTTGATTACGGCGGCGGGCCCGAACTGAGGCCTCCAATATATTGTAGCGTTGTATGACACTTCAGTTTCCATTGAGGTGAAAAGAGTTCCCTGCACGGTGACTTTTCACAATTGAGTAATGGAAATGTACTTAGCGGGGAAGGTAACGTTAGTGGTGCTATAGGTGCCGATGTTTAAGGTAATATAAGATGTATTATATCCGCGACCTATAGGTATTTCTTTTGATTATATGTACTAAAAACACATTAAAATTTATTTGATGGGGTGATTAAATTTTATGCTGTATATTTATTTTTTAACTAATTTAAAAAAAATAGGTTATCGATTTGACTGTGCATGTGTGTGATTTTTTTTATAGCTTAAATCTGTATCTCGGTGCTACGTAAACAGGGTACGCAGGGGGAACCTGTGAATTAGTGTAAAGACACCCATTAACTTTTCGGACTTCTATTCCCCACATTTCATCAAAACAGTGTAGCGTATTTTTATTTACAAGGCAAGTTTAATAACTTTACTAATAGATATTATCGAAAAAAGAAAATAATACTTAACGTATTTTGTCATATTTATACTACTTTTTTATTGTTCTATAAACAATTGTCACCTTTTAAGAATACCTTGTCACCTATTCATATACCTTCTATTTGTACATCACCTTGAAAATACTTACTAACAATTTAAAACAAAATTTCGGAACATTCACGTAACATTAATAAGCCGCTAACTAAAGAAAGTATAAACAAATCATCATCTTGTATTCTAACAATGCGAATCTGTACAATTGACTTCAAAAGAAGCAAATCTGCGTAAGTAAACAAATAAAGAAAAACAAAAATATATATATACTGTCATATTGAGCTTTTGCAAAGGGTGGAAAAATTCGCGTAGCACGTTCTCCCACCTTCACCGTACCGTATATCTCTATATTTTGAGCGTTTTCAGGAAAGAAAACAACCCGTACGTAAACGTGAAGAAGGACATTACATTCGTTGGGTCAGAAAATCTACGAATAAGGATTTTCACGTTATACACTTTAAATCATATGCTCGGTGTCACATTTTATCTATAAATATTAAATGTTGGCTTGGATTTCCATTGAAAAAACTCAATATTATTATATGGATTTTTCACGTGAGATTTTAGGGGATTCATTCTATTTTCCAAATGGATACCTTTGTATTGTTTATAAAAATGTTAGTATCAGTATATCTGTTACTAATTATCACATTTTTTTATGTATAAAATTAAATATGATATTGCAAAAACTAAGCAGTACTTTATAACTACTTTAAAATTTATTTATATGTTTCTTGAAATATACTTGTGAGCAGCATATTAAAACTGTTGACAAACAGAGCTGTAGGTACGACCCAGTTGGGGAGCTTACGGATAAGCTGCTTGCGGTGTACCCGAAGGTTAAATACGGTAGTTTTATATATTAAAATATCCCCTAAGGTCGCAGGTCTCAGATATTTGAATTTAGTAAGTCTTGTTACAAAATTACCTTTAACGTGTAGTTTTTTTTTTTCTTTTAAAGACAGCCATGAGTAGTTTTTTTTTTTATTTTTAAATACCACTGTATGTCTATCTATTGACCGATTTTTAGTAAAATAAATAAATAAATCAGCTTCACGCTGTATCCCGCATACAGCAGATATGCAGAGGGAACCCAGACACTCCGTTACCCATTTATAGCTTGATGAGAACGTTAAACGCTTAGTGGTCAGAACTCCTGGTTCAATTTTTTATACGTTTTCTAAATAAGTAAATATTTCATTTCCTCGAGTGGGGATCGAGCCCACAACCAGAAGCGTTTACAGTCACACGCTTGTGCCCCTGCGCCACAACCGGCCTTTTTATATAGATCTTATTATATCTAATTAATATAGAAATTACAAAAGCCTTATTAAAAATTTCACATTTTATACTTATTAACATAATTTAAATTTCAATAGGTAGTGGAAATATAATAACTGAGTTTATTAACTGATTTATAGGATGAACGCAACCGACTTAGGCAAAACTTTTAATTGGCCGCAGACGTTATTATAGTTAAATATTACTTTATCAGCATCAAGCATTATCTTATACAGTAGATTAGGTAAAAAGGGTGAGTCACTCCGTTCTTCACTTTAAGCAAGGAAATAATTCATTTTACCGTCATATTGCATTGTTTGTGTTACTGTATAAAAAATGTACTTAAAATTTTTGATATAATTCAGATTTTTTTCTTGTTTAAATAAAATACACATCAAAAAAACCCTTCCTATTCCCTTGACACATTATTTTCATAAACGTGATAAGCTGCTGACTTCATTTTTATGAACCATAAAATATTACGTTTTGTTTGTTTACTTAATATATATTTGGTAAGCATGATTTAGTTTCAATAAATACAAATACCGGTATTTTATTATATATATTTTACATAAGCTTATTAGACTCTATAATATTTGGAATTAAAACTGATTTCGTTACAGTTACTAATAAAAAAAAGAATGAAAAAGGCAGCGGTGCTGTGATCCCCCTCGGGAATTCATTATTATTTATTCATATTTAATCTAATCTAATCTAGTTACACGCTGCATCCCTAGCGGGGTAGTCATAGAGAACGGAGCGCCAAACGCTACGGTCCCTGCATACCTCTTTCGCCTCGTCCACTGTCATCAACCTCTTCATACATGCCCTCCGGGGGGTCCTCGTGTTTTTTACGTGACCTTCTTCCAGTATATTCGATACTGTGTTTTCGAAAGTGATCCGAAGTCTCCCACTATCTCTCTTACCGCTCACTTTTCCGTCATAAATATTTTCTGCCATTCTTTCATCACTTATTCGTTCGACGTGCCCAAACCAGCTGATCACGTTCTTCTTCATTCTCACCGTGACATCCTCGCTAGTACCTGCTATTTTGTATATAACAGCGTTGGTACCAACACTGCATTATGTACGACCAAACTGTGCAGTTGTGCTGATATTTCGCCGTCTCATCAATGCAGTTAAGGCACCATTAACCCTGTTACCGGTAGCAATACACCTTTCCACATCCATATCGTATCTTCGATCTCTACTGAACTTGCTTCCCAAAATATACCCCTTCATTAACTTGTCCTAATGATATTGCATTCCGTTACATTTATAAATATTCTAATTTCTTCACTCTGGTACCAAGGGAAAAGCGCAGCGTGGAGTGCCGCCTCTCAACACATAATACCTCCAAATTTCACCAAAAAGGGGTGTCTTACGACTAGGTTCGCGCTGTCTAAAAAGTAAAAACGTATATATTTAACTTCCCTTATCTGGTTTGAACAACAATAAAGTTACAATTTTATTGAACTATTTTGTTTTAACCATTTTTTATTCGCTTACAATATACGTAAATGAACACTGTCAAATTTAGTACATATATTTAGATATATATACATATATACCTAGAAGTAAATATTTTGTATGGTGCCACTAGAAGTCACATAGACATTTAGTTAAGACTAACAAACTGAATGACAACACATTTACATCGCTTCAGCCGTACACTGTTATTGTAAGAAATAATATAACACGTAAAGGAAAAATTAATAAGATTTCCACACAACCCCAGTAACGACATTTCCTGGTAATTAATAATCTTTTATATGAACACATAATGCCAAAAGAAATTCAAAAGACTCTTTATATACCATATTAATTAGTAAGCGGAGAATGTTTCTTCGGGGATTTGATGGAACTAATGTATTGCTTGTGACAATATTATAGGTATATTTGTAATTTTTTATATTATATATAATTTTATCTAGATTCTGAAAGCTAAATAATGAAACATATCTGATATATATAATTTGTGTCACAAAAAAAAATGTTTTTTATATTTTTAAATTATTATTAAATACTTAGGAAATAAATTGGAAGGGGCGAGGGTTCAAATCTCGCTATCTCCATAATGTTCTTAGTGTTTGTTATGTAGTGCGATTTTAAATGTCAGTTGAGAATCGAATTTATAAATCAGTGTAACAGTGAGTGTATTAATTTAAAAAATATTATTGTAATCAATAATGATTTGATATTAATAAAACGTCATATGTTATAAGTATAAAATAAGTCAATATTTAAACGTTACATAAGAGATGCAAAGTGTACAACACCCATTTCAGCTAACTTCGTAACGTAAAAAGGATCAGTAATTGACCATCTCATTAGTATAAATTACCGTATTATCCGGCAAAATTAGAATGTGTTTAAATTTATTTTATTTTCTTTCTAAAAAATGTAATATAAAATATGGTTGGCATTTTTGGTTGTCAGTTTATTTTAAATAAGTATCTATAAATCGTTATGTATTATATTGTCATTTTGTTTTGTATTAACCAGTCTTATTAGAAAATTTATTTTACTATATTATTTAAAAAGCGAATAATTATATTTGTTATATTTTTATTACACTGTTAACTTTAGAATAAATAAAATTATGTAGCATTTATAAATTATCTCAAGACAACAAATACATGGAATAACATAGTAAGAGAAAGGTGTGTGTTTTATTTAACCATAAATAAGCGAAACACTAAAGTTAGAGGACCGAAGTCGTAATTTCGTTAGACAAGCCCGTAAATGCTTAAGTAGTCGTTCAGCAGCATTCTCTGATTTGATTGATCTTCACTTTGCAAGGTTTCTTACGTTTTTACAGAGTAACGTCAAGAAAATAGGGGAAAAAAACGGTAACGCAATTAATTACTTTATTTGGACATTAATGACCCGGTCCGGGATAACGATTAGCCAAGTTGTAAACATACTCCAGCGATCTGTTCCAAGTTCCTGTTACTTTCTTAACACATGTTGTTAAAGTGGCGGAAAAGTAATAAGTTTCTTTAAAAGTATCTCTTTTCTCAACGTGACAAAGAGAAAAATAAATAATAACTCATGAAAAACCTCACCCTCCCGCTGATGGATTGTAAATGAATATTCACAGCGACAAAGAAAAAGGGGTGGCAGAGCACTTTCTAAATTTTTTTATACTAAAAAGAGCGAACGCGAATCGCAATTTATAAAAATAGCCAACAAATAACTGAAGTAGGGACATGCCCCTATTTAATTATGAATTAGAGCTGAACGTAACGAGATCACAATGTAATTAAGATTACTGCGGCGAGGTTTTTTAGAGTACTCTGGGAAGTGCGAGAGTAAATGGTCGACCAAAGTTACCTTTTTTTTTGTTCTAAGGAGTGAGTTATTTATTGCAGAGAAAATTGTGATTTAATGCAATTAGTTTATCTTAAACGTTTATATTTATAATGTCGTGTATTCTATTGCCGGCTGACCAAACAGAACTAACTAAGCCAACATTTTAGTTTTTTTAAGGATTGTTAAGGATTTGTGTTTGAGAGATGTTTTTAATATTCATTCTATAAATTCCATTGATATTTGAATAAATAATCACAATAATTTAAATATTTGTAAACCAATATTAATTGAGGTAGCTACGCCACGGCGGAATCAGCTGATAGGTACTGATAATTATTATTGACGTTATTCTAATTTTATTATAGAATGTGTACCTACTATTAATGATTAAGAAACAATATTTAATTCATACTTTGACTTTGTTATTTCTAAAATCATATATCATGTATAAAAATAACATATGTCTAAAAGTATACTAGTTTAGAAAATAAAAAGTATATTTATTTATTTATTTTTACCCTCATGCCTCCAATTCAAACATTGCCTTAAGCGAAAATTCTTATACATTAGTAATGTTTCTTTGTCATCTCTCAAGACTTCTTAGCTTATATAAATTATTAATTTACGAGGATATTCTTTTTTTACTTTCGGCTTTTTTGCCGTTTGAAATACTTTAATGTTTAATTCTAATCTTATTTACTAACACTGTTTAGCTTTTTATACAATTTTTTGTAACTCCTTTAGTATTTTTAAAGTTTTTAAGCATATGTATGTTAAAAATTTGATATTAAATTCAATATTTTTCTTAATATCAAAAGAAATCGATTTTTGTATGCCTTATATATTGGTTGTTTCATATGTGGCGTCGTGTCAAAATTAAAAAAAAAATGTTTTACTCAATTAGACCCGCAAAAGTACTGTTTAATATATTATATAAATTGAAAAATTATTAAAATTTCGTATTATCAGCTAGTTAATTGTCCTATATGCTCTAATTTTATTCATTCACGATCGATCAAGTTTTCTAAAATTTTAATCTCTCGAATGACTTTCTATCTTTTCTGTTAAGTAACGTTCCGTTTTCAAACAATTAACACCGGTATTAAAATATTTAAGCTTAATCTCATACAGATCTAATACACGAAAGTTATTTATAGCACTGTAATAGATTACACAATCCATTTGGCGATCAAACTAGTCCGAAAAAAGTGTCTTGTTTATTCAGTACCAAACAAAGTGTGCATTTACGAGCAGCGTGCGTCCAGTTTATGTAAATACACTCAAAAAAACTATGCAATGGAAAACCTGAAACAACATTGTTTACTTTTTATTACGATACCACACGTTATATTTGAAAAGGGCTAAAAATATTCAACCTACATAAATAAATTAAAATAATCTTACCTAAGGATATAAATTATAATAAAATATACAAAAGAACAGCTGAAATCAACAAAGGTTGCTCGCTATGCTCGAAGAATTCATCCGATCAAAATTATCAATTCAATTTCTATTCAATATGTAAGAAAATTATCGGGGCAAGTCGGGAAGAGATTTAGAAAATTTTTGCCCTGAAAGCCGCTAGGGATGACCCTACTACCTCTTTACGGCTTGCTGTCCTTTTATGAGTTCCTTTTTTGCTTCAATAAATAAGCCATCATTGTAATTATTACAAGAAGGATACTTTTATAGAATAACTTTTGAGACGTCGATATATATATATATATATATATATATTATATATAAGATATATACAGAAATATATCTTATAAATTATAAAGTAATACAAATAGCTTTGTTATATTAATTAAGTATTATACACATACATCTAAAACGTCATTGGGGACTTCAGATCACTACAGTTAAGATGAAAAAAAGGTACTATATATTATCTGAGAGCATGTTCTCTAAATAAAATTGACTAAACAAATGTAACAAGTAAAGGAATGTAGTGTAACAGTTCAATTTCTACATGTAAAAGTGAAAAAATATTGGTTTATTACCTTTTTTGCGGCGGAGTCCTGGTTGTTATTGTCAGCATGGTGTGGAGCGGCGGGCGCCATGACGGTGACGCCACTCTGCGAAAGAAGCTCGTCGGAGCCCCTCTGAAACAATGAAAGTTAATATTACTGTAAATCAAAATTCAAATAACTTGCTTTACAATACTACTAATAATACAGGTTTTCCGGAGTAAATATTTTTATTTCAATAATAAATAAAAATAAATAAAAGAAAATATATATAAAAATAATTGTTTTATAAAAAACACATAACATTTGTAGATATATAAGGAAAAAAAAGAGAATAAAACGAACATCACGTGACTATACGTGAAGCTCCCCGTCATCGGATCAATCTCAATTTAAGACAAGGAAATGACAGGCGTAGCGGTTTAACTGAGCGGGCACAGTTATAAATCACCCTACATAACGAACTAAACATACGAATAACAATAGTTAGACGGACTAAAACTAGAAAAGTTAAACTAAAGGTACTGTAGAAATGTTATTGTTTAGTTTTATAATGCGAAAGTTTGTTTTTGATACTTTGCTATTGTAAATTGCAAAGTATAACGTATGACCCTTGATGAAAGATTAATTACTTTACAGTAGGTACTATATTTTAGTTACAATTTTTAATACTAACGATCCGCTCGCGGCTTCGCCCGCGATGTTCATGATTTTATATATGTACTAGAGAGTCAAATGCGGCTTGGCTCATTCTTATATTATAGCCAAAGGATAATATATTTTTAGTATATATTTATTTTTATAAAAAATATTCTATGTCTAATACCTTTAAGAATATAAGTACAAAGTTTCATGATAATTGATTGAGTAATTTCGAAGTGAAAACGTAACAAACAAGCTAACATTTATAATAGTATATTGAACTACGTTTTTACTTAATAGTAGCGACCCGTCGCCTGCTTGAACTACATATTTTTTACATAATACACTAAATTTTGTTCGTGTTTTGGAGTGTGAAATTTTTAATACCTTGGGGTTACATTATCGTAATTTCCATGAGGATTTTAATAGTTTTCACACAAAATATATCTGCAATCTTTGTGAAACTAATAATGCAACTTAGATCATTACTATCTAAGATCGTTTCAGTAATTTATGTATAGATTTTTTTTCTTAGCATTAGTTTATTTTAAACTACATATCTAATATAGAGCGCGAGCGGCTAGCAATATGGTGACAACTATTATTTTGTTACATTCGTCAAAAATTTAAAATCCGCTTTATAGGTATTGACCAAAACCGATCTGAATTATTAAACTAATTTAGTCCTGCGCTTAAAGACACTGAATAATTAAATAACTGACTTGGATAAGGATTCATTCATATCCTCATAGTTATACAATCACATGATATGAAAAGCTAAAGTCTTTGAAGCGATACGTAAAAGTACCAAAAGACCGCGAAGACATAGTAAAATAGACATTTAACGTACAACGGTCCGTCAGTGTTTCGCCGACCTAATCTGTATGCTATAGGTGGAGATCCCATCGTTTAAAACTGTAGGAATTAGATTTTCTAATGAAACTTATATTTAAGAATGATACATGATAGTAGAATAGATTACACTAGGGTTGCCCAAAAAAATCCTGCCGCAATCA
>DWQW01013015.1:0-10476 GCA_018249695.1 Heliconius erato demophoon | reverse complement strand
AAAACCGACCAACGCCACTATTAAAATTAAAAAAAGGAAAATTATTACAAATATACAATACATTTTTAGGTACACTTAAATGTCTCCGATCTTTAGTTTGTGACTTTTTTACAGTTCTTATTCGTAAATTTCATTTATAAAAAAAGTTTTTAGCGTTATAGCTTTTGAGTAGCACCAGAAAAAATAACATATTGGTATTGAGGCTATTTATATAAAATTATACAATAAATATAATAAAACTGTAAGTTATTTTTCCCGAATTTAGTAATTGGTTTATATTTCTCGAATACACATACTAATATTATAAATGTTTTGTTTGTTTGTTACGCTTTCACGCTAAAAGTACTTAACCGATTATTATGAAACTTTGTACACATATTCTTAGATGTATTAGAAAGGACATAGGATAATACTCTACTATTAAAAACAATCTTATGGCTATAATATAAAAATAAGTTTAAGCGAGGTAATCCTCGTTTCAGTCCTATAGTAATATAATAAAGTGTAGCTCACCTGATCTACCATAAACGCAAATGGTAAATACGCAACTTTTTCTAACGCCATAGACATTAAAAAGTTCATGCTAACTTCATAGGGGTCAAGGGACCTGAAAAAAAAAATCACGGTGTTTGCCACGTTTAAAAAACGTATAAAAAGAAAGTAGGCAAAGAAAAGTTTTAAGACACTCCGTTACTCACGGGCGGCCCAATTTTGGAACCACTTCGTGTTGAAATTAAATAAAAAATCAATACCGCGTTTTGTCTTGTTGCCAGGAAATGGAAATCATTTACTCCTCTGAGTGGGAGTCGTACTCACCCTCGTGTTTATAAGCCATAAGCGCCAAGATAGTCTCAAATTATTTTAAGTCACCAATATATTCTTTAAGGTGAAAAATGTTCGCTTATGGGCACTAAAGGATTTAAGTTTTTTTTGCGGTTGTTACCGCATGGCAGGGTGGACGGGTAGACACACAGGACAGACAGACAATGTGTTAATATTAGCTGGTGGAAGACAACACCGCGCTTTATCTTGCCAGAACGGGGAAATTACATTAATTGATTTTTTTATGAAAATTATTGTCTATCCTGATTTATCATAATTTCGACAAACAGTTTTATTTTGCCATTGCGTTACAGCCTATATATAAGTTATAAATTCTCTATTGAAAAAAGCAACTGCTGAGTTTGTTGTCGGTTTTTGTCAACAGAAGTGCCTTCCGAGCCGGTGTACGGTAGTAGCGGCATCTCCATTTGACCATTCAATACGTGCATGTAACAATCCAGTCTCTCCTGCAGCTTAAAATAAAGTTTTAACCATTCTACTTAGTTACTCACTTGTTTTGGTAAAGCCCCACTCTCTGTAAATGCGGTAAATTATAAACGGAGAGAGTCGCAGCGTTCGCGACCGCCTCGTGGAATGCTAGAAAGAGATAGATGGAAACTTGTTACTTTTTTAGAAAGAGGATTGTATCTGAACATTATAATAAAATCTTGAAATATTTCGCAGATATTTTTTTTGCATCTTTAGACTATTTCAAGCATAGCAGAGTAGGCAGCTCTGTTCCCCACCTTTCGCTCAATTTTCGAGACACTGGTCTTTGGATCAAGATTTTTATTTATAGCATTAATAGAAGATTATTATACTTCAGTGGGGTACGGAGTGTCTTAATACAGGTTCCCTCTGTCTACACTGCTGTGTGCGGGATACAGTGTGAACCTGATTTATTTATTTTTATGATACGAGTACTTCTGGACAGCAGGGGGGACCGGTTAGTTTTCTGCTGTAATTAGTCATTTATATTTTTGTAATTTACAACTCCGCTCGCTTTACAACTCTACCATAAAAAATGCAGTGTGATGCAATTTACCGCATATAAGAGTAAGCAGATTGTGTTTTGAGTGTCGGAACTTTACCCGCTTTATTTTGTTAGCAGAGAGAATATATGAAAATGATTCATTCCCCTGAGTGGAACGAACCCAAGACCGTCGCGTTTACAATTAAACATTTTGTAGCTGCGCCACGATAACCTTTATATTTTATTATACATTTATTTTTTCTTTACCAGGATTGGCTCCATCTCTGAAGAGTTGTGGTTGTTCTGCATATTGTAGATAATATTGTATGTGGGCCATTTCATGATGCGTGGAAATCAAATCTTGCATCGTCACTTCTGTACATTGTTTTATTCTGAAATAGTTGTTAAAAAACATATACATTTGAATATTTAATTTTTTAAAATTTAAAGTTATGTAATATAAGCTTCACGCTGTATCCCGCACACAGCAGGGTAGGCAGAGGGAGCCTAGTTAACACACTCCGTTCCCCACTTTCTGCCGAATTCTGCAGGCATTGCGTGTTAAGCGGCAGAACTCAACGCCGCGCTTAACCTCAACACCAGAGCGAAGAGATGGAAATATAAATTTAAGTAAATATTTCATCTCCTCGAGTGGGGATCAAACCCACAACCAGTCGGTTTTACAATCACACCTCGCGCCGCTGAGCCACGACTGGCCTCAAAAACAAAATTTAAAGTTATTTATAATTTTATGCCTTCGAATGTCAATTTTTTTTTGTGGCGAGTGTTGAGACCGTTGTGGCGTTGGGGCTTGAGCGCAAGATTTTGTCGCGTTTACATGCGGCACAATGTGAGTTCGATTCCGACTCGAGGAATTGAAACATTTAATCGTTTAATTTCCTCGCTCTGGTAACGAGGCAAAGCCGGCATTGAGTTCCGCCTCTCAACACGCAATGCCTCGAGAATTCGGTAGAAAATGGGAAACGGAAATGGCTCAATGGGAACTAAGTATCTTAACGCTGGGTTCCCAGGTTCTCAGGACTTTCTTAATAGTTTAATATAATAATTAGTTTAATTTTTAAAACAGTTAATATACAGTTTTTAAGAGTCAACATTAATCACTTTTTAAATATTTATAATATACTTACTACGTTTCCTTGATCGGTACAAAATTAGGATCAGCACGCTATATCGTAAAACTCTTATAATATATTATATTAAAAAAATACTACTACATAATTTATTACTAGATTTGCGCGCACATACATATTTTTTTTAAATAAAAACAAACAACTCTTTCGCAACTTCTCCAACTTGTATTTAAAATCAGGACCACCCTTACCTATAATCAATTCTATTACAGAAATCCCAAGCGCTGGCCGTACATTGGACACTTAAATGCGAAGGCCTAGCCAACATCGACCCACGCCAGAACTCAGGAGGTACCGGCTTCAAACCCATTGACGTGTAGAACTCTTCTGCCATTTGGAACATTCTGGAATTGAGAGTGTTAGGTGTTTAGCATATTTAACATACGAGTATAGCATATACTGGGGACACGTAGTCTGTACCTTTTGTTTTAGTTTACTAAAATTATTATTAGCAAATTGTATTTTGCTTTTGTTTGCTTCTTAAGCTAGGCTTATAGCTAGACATTTAGAAATTGAAATCTTAAAATTACAATTAATCCTTTTTTTTACGTACAAATTGCATTTTATTAATACGCAAATCAACTTAATCGATACACGATAATTCGAGAACACTATATAATAAGAAGATCTAAAAAATAAAAAAGGCATCTCCAAACCTTAACGGTGTGAATCCCTGTCTCAGCATTTCAGAAGTGACATCGATGTTAGGTGACTGGGGGAACGGCATTACTAGATCCATTATTGATTTCCAGTTCTGTGCCCACATGTTGCCTGCAATGTATGGAGAAGGTAGTGGGTTCGATTTTTGATAGGTGCTAATTGTTATATTTACTATAGAAAATGTAGCTTTTTGTGTACTATAGGTTTCACCGCATGGCAGAACAGGCACAGTACAAGTATATGTGGAGAACCGAGTGTTGCGACAACCTTTTCGAAACTTTTAGTGTTTTGCATTACCAGAAAGGAAAATTTAAAATAATTTATATATAGATCATATTTAAATTATTTCTCCGAGTCAAAATTAAATTACTACGTCCATATGTACGTACTTGTATATGATTGTTCGTGTACACTATCCTACGAAAGTTTCATAGTTACGTCTACTATATACGTCTACTATACGACGATCTCGTCATACTATTCCAACGTTGAATTTTTTGTTACATGTCCAAGTTCTACTCATTTTGGATTCTAATATAGTAGATGCGAAATATTGGATATGGTGGGATTCCTTCAATATAACAGCAAACAAAAAAAATACGTACCCAACAAGTGAGCAGGAATAGGTCCATCAGGCCTCACGGTGTTTTCGCCATATCTTAAAATTAGTTTTCTTCTCACATACGTAAATAATTGCTTGTAAAGTGGTACCACTTGATTGTAAATCTCTTCTAGACTTGTTCTGAATGAAGAATCTTCGTAAGAGGCACGCATCTGGTCTCCAGCATCTCTAAATCCTGAGGATTTGGGGGAAATAATTCTAAAAATAATCTTATTAAAAATACTTTATTGTTTTATAAAAACTTTATGTCTAGCAATGATAATTTTATTATATTTTTTTTGTATTTGTAAAAAAGAGTTGTGATCTATTACTTAATTACTAAAAAAAAAAACAAAAAACAAAATGGGTTTCCAAAATGTAAAATCTTAAATATACGCGATTAATCCAGTTAAATTAGTTTCATTTAAAAAAACAAACATTGTGCCAACAAAGTGGTTGTGGCACAAAGTGTGACTGTAAAACCGACTGGTTGTGGGTTCGATCCCCACTCGAGGAGATGAAATATTTACTTAAATTTATATTTCCATTTCTTCGCTCTGGTGTCGAAGACAAGCGCGGCGTTGAGTTCTGCCACTGAACACGCAATGCTTACAAAATTCGGCAGGAAGCAGGGAACGAAGTGTCTTAACACTAGGTTCCCTCTGCCTACACTGCTGTGGGCGGGGTACAGCTGATCTATTTAAAAGTTTTGAGCCCAAGCTATCTCATCTAATTTCCAAAGTCCGAAACTCACCAGTATTAATAGCAGCTTCATTAGCCAACTGAACGTATCTCATAAAACGATTCTTTAGTTTAGGGCCAGTTTTGTCTCTAAAACTCTTCCAGACATACAACAATTCACTTTCTATCCTCGAATGGGCTAGAATCCTAGAAATTTCCGGATCTAATTGCATGTCACAGTAATTTGGAAAATCATTATTTTCTAATGGTTGGTAGTGCTGGTATGGTTGGTTTGCCAGTTGGTACGACTGATATCCCCGTGTTTCGGGGTATTCTGTGGGATAGGATGGCAGCCTTGGTACGTGTGGATCATAAGGTTTCTGTCCGTATGGACAGATTTTGGCAGAATTGTAGATTTCTTTCATTTCTGCTATTAGTTGTTGTATCTGAAATAGGATTGGTAATGTTTTTTTTATTTATAAATTTTAAAATATTTTTATTACGCAAATTAAGCTTTTATATGAGTTAGGAAGACATTTATTTATGTAAGACATTATATTATCTCTTTTTGTACTATTTTATTTATTGGAAAAAATTATATGTATTAAAAAAATATTACTATAAGTTTATCCATTACCTACAAACAAAAAACTATATATTCTTACTTCACTAAATTTTTCATCATTTAAAGCAGCTCGACTGGCCTGAACTATCCTGGCAAGCTGTCTCCTTCCTTGAGGATCTGATACCCTGGAACCATCGAAGACAGCCGCCTTCCTCCAAGAAAGCTTCTCAAATTTGGAGTTAAGAGCCAGTTCCTCAAGCATTCTTCTACGGTTATATTCCGTTATGTTGGTAACGAACTTCCATTGTGACATTGTTACTCTGAAATGTAATTTTGATTTTGGACAAATTCGTTTCACAGTTATGTATTCGTATATATGTATTTAAGACTACACAATGGATGCTAAAGATGTTTTTACCAATAGGAGATTCAAGAGGTAGATTTAAAAATATTTGTATAATACATGCATGTATTAAATTATTACTATAATTCATTACGGACACGTAATTTTTGTGTACTTTGAATGTTTGTTTATCTCCTTCTGCTATTTAAACTAGGCTTTAAATTGCGACATAATTATTTACAGGAATATAATTCAAGGTTGCCATTTTCGTTATAAGTGACTTGATATTATTTTAATGATACGCGACGGTCGTGACTTCGATAAGCATTCGGGGAAATTAAATATTTAATATTTTTTTTATTTCCTGTGAATGAGGTATTTGAAAAATGAAGAAAGGATGGAATGCAAGATTTGAGGTGTAGTAGAGATGGAAGATACGAGATGGATGCGGAAAGGCGTATTGCTGCCGGTAATAGCGTTAACGGTGGCTTAGATGCATCACACAGCGAAACGTATATATTACAGAAGAAGAATGGAAGAAAGATGAATACTGTAAAGATACGATCTCTTTGTAGGATATGCGGAGTCAGCTTAGCTGATGGAATCCGCAATGAAGAGATTTACAGAATAGCAGGTACCATTGAGGATGTCACGGTGAGAATGGAGAAAAACGTGCTCAGCTGGTTTGGGCACATCGAAAGAATGAGTGATAAAAGAATGGCAAAAAAGATTTATCATCGAAAAGTGACCTGTAAGAGAGGTAGAGGGAGACCTCGGTTGATCTTCGAAAACGAAGTTTAAAAGATACTGAAGTAAGGTCGCGTAAAAAACACGAGGTCCCCCCCGGAGGGCATGTATGAAGAGGTTGATGACAGTGGACGAGGCGAAAGAGTTATGTAGAGACTGTATCATTTGGCACTCCGTTCTCTCTGATTATCCCACCAGGGACATCAGCCACAGCCACACAGCCGCAGCGTGAAGCTAAGTTAAGTTTTTATTTCCTCGTTCTGGTAACACGGCATAGTTGCGTTGAGTTCTGCCTCTCAACACACAATACTTCAAGAATTTAGTGGAAAGTGGTGAGTGTCTTAACAGTAGGTTCTGCGGTTCTCTCTGTTCACACTGCTACTTACTGAATACAGCATGAAGATAAAAAAATATCTAAAAAAAATATATATGTTAATATACATATATAAATTTAGATACTATATAATTTTGAGTTACCTGTAGCACATTCCTGAAGCTTCCCGATCGTACTCCCGTAGAAACTGATTAGCTTCAGCAACATTTGTATTTATACCCTGTAAATGACATATATATTTTAATACAATTCATTAAAATGTAAAATATCCCTGTGTACTAATATTATTAATAAACGTTAGTTCGATCTACTTTCGTGGGAGTAATATTAAAACATTTTTACTGCTATACTAGAGTGGACAAGCCCAATATAGAGCAATAAAAATATTTTTTAATTGAGATATACATTTTTTTAATTAATAAATTAGAATGGCTTAACACTAGGGAGTGTCTTAAAAAGATGGCGCTAACGTAAAACCTGAACTGGCTCGTTTCTTTCTTATATATTTTTTTAATTATTAGGTGAAGTAGGTATTCCTTATGAATCTATGTGGTACGTGACTTTTTTTCAATCTTAAGGAAACTGTGTTCGGTTTTTAATTTTTATATAATAATTTTTAGTTTCTGCTCTATCCCGCATATAGAAAGGCAGTCTGTTCTATTGCGCATTGAGTAGTGAAACTCAATGCCACACTTTGTCTATCAGAACGAGGGAATAAAAATAACTCATTCCCCCGAGTAGGAATCAAACACACAATCGTCGCGATTCAGTCAGAAGCTTTACTGCTGCACTACAACGACCTCAAAATGAAATAAAGAACATGATTTATATAAAAAACGATTATGATTCATCTATTTAGAATTGTTTTGATTATTTTTTATGGTTTTATGAAACCGTGTCTTGGCTAATTGGTTCTTTTTTTATATCATAAAAATATCCAAGAAAATTGAAGATGTGACCTTCATATGTCAACAAAAAATGTCAAGATCATTCTAATGACAGGAAGGATGGTAATTTATCAGAGCAAGTGCATGTCCAGAACGAAGGACGTAAGACAATAGTGAAGCACAAATTACAAGATGACATGCTATTATATTAGTTTTTGTTTGTAAAATTGGGTCATTTTTAAGGGTTCCGTACCTTTTAAGGAAAAAAGGAACCCTTATAAGATCACTTTGTTGTCTGTATGTCTGTCTGTCTGTCAAGAGCCTTTATCTTATGAACTAGACCAACACCTCCAATTTTTGTATGGAACCCTCAGTGGGCGACTCGCGCTTGTTCGGTTTTTATATTATATCTTTTTTTTTAATTTAGTCATTATTGTATGCTTAGAAATATCTGACTGTATAATAATTGAGGTTGTTTCTTTTTTTTTCTTTATCTCCAGAGGATAGTTAAAGAGAACGAAGCGCCAAAAACTACAGTCTCTGCATCTTTCCTATTTCGGGTGATTTAATTTTTTTTAGTTGACTTTTTCTTTTTTTTTTAATCACGCTGTATCCCGCACACAGCAGGGTAACCTAGTGTTAAGACACTCCGTTCCCCACTTTCTGCCAAATTCTGGAGGCATTGCGTGTTGAGTGGCAGAACTCAACGCCGCGCTTAACCTCGACACCAGAGCGAAATGGAAATATAAATTTAAGTAAATATTTCATCTCTTCGAGTGGACATCGAACCCACAACCAGTCGTTTTTATAGTCACACCTCGTGCCGCTGTGCCACGACTGGCCTCAACTTTCCTTATATTTAAACTGTGTCTTCGAAGGTAAACCGAGATCTCCCACTGACTTCATAAATCTTTTTTGGAGGAAAACTCGTATATTCATTTTTAAGTCCGCGGGAAGTACTCTATAGATTTTAATTACACGGCGAATTTCATATAAAATGCAGCAAAGTTGCTGCAAAAATGCTCGTATGATTTCCTTGCGTTGACTTAAAAGCTTAATTTTTCTATGCTATAAGGAGCCGTACACCAGAATATTTGATATTAAGTTCAGCTTGATATCTCCACACGATCTCGTGATAAATGGTTATGATAGACGGACAGAAAAGGCATCCTATTAAGGTTCTCTTTTTACCGTTTGAGGTAAGGAACGCTAAAAACAAGAAAAGTCGTTTTACAATCATGTATACAGTGTAGAGCATGGTTTTAATAATCAAACAATAGTACTTCACTATTATAGAATACTATTACGTATAAAACAATGGCAGTTTTGTTCTGGTTAAACGATTTTGACCAACAAAAATGTTGAAATATCATGTTTTTTTAATTAAACTTTCGCTATTAACTTGTAAATATGTTTTATCGTATTTAATATTTTCATTTCTTCGACCTGGTAACGAGGCACGACGTTGAGTTCTGCCACACGTTATGTGTATAAAAATCCAGCGGAAAATGGATAACAGAAGTGTCTTAATGGGATCGGAGTGTCTTAGCGCTAGGTTCCCATGTTCCCTCTAGCTACGCTGCTATGTGCGGGATACAGGATGAAGTTAAAATCATGAAGTGGTTATTTATTTATATAGTAGTATACACATGTGTTACAATGTCTCGGTTATAATCCAATAATTATTAGTTTGAATGTTTCTGACAGAAGTGATTACGACAGCATGTTTTGTTATTATTTTGTTATTATTATATGTTTATTTTATTCTATACTTATTCTATATGATTTATATGTGAATGAAAAATTTCATTTTTATTGAGTAGGAATAAAGGACCTCGTGATAAGTCACTTTTTTTGCATATCACAAGCCTAACAGAGCGCTTTGCTTTGAGTTGAGTAGCAGAACTCAACGCCGCGCTTTGCCTTGGTACCTGAGCGAAGAAATGAAAATATTATCTAATAAGTGATCACTCATTTCCCCGATTAGGAACCGAACGATCGTCGCGATTACAGACACATGCTTGTGCCCGTGTATGTTATAATATAACAATAAGTTTATGCGGGCGAAGCCGCGCGTGGGTCGTTAGTTACTAATTACCCTAAAAGTGGTAAAAACCTTCGACTCTATATTGTGTCAGCTACATACGAGTATATGATAACTGAGCCACAATGGTTCGTTAAAACAAAGTCGGGTTATTGTTTAAACGACCTACATTTCTGGCGGAAAATTTTGTCAACTTCGTCATGGCTTCTGGCCACAACGGAGATTTCTACTCATGAAATATGGGAAATATATCTATCTATTAATTACTATTTTTTTTAACCTATATACTAAGAAAGAAAAAACTTATGTAATGTATCATACATACATTTTTTTTATGATTTCGAACCTCGAAACACAAATCAGAATCCTTATAGCATTACTTTGTTGTCCGTGTGTTTGTCGTCTGTCAAAACTATTTATCTCAAGATCACGTGGAGATATCGAGCTGAAATTAATATCATACATCCAGTTCGGGAATCCCATCAAGCACAGAAAATAATAAGCTTCTACGTTCATGCATCGAATCTGCTGCATTATGTGTGAAGTTCCCCGTGTAATCCAAACGTATAGAATATTTTCCGTAGACCTACTTGGTTTGGCAAATTCCTTAGATCTCTAGACTTGGGCAACAACCAATCTTTATATAGCCTAAAAATAATATTCGGTTA
>DWQW01013014.1:0-10476 GCA_018249695.1 Heliconius erato demophoon | reverse complement strand
ATTCAGCGATAGTTAACGAAGATGTATCGGCGGCTTGTAAAGCTTCCAACTCGAGCTTAATGAAGTAAAAGTTTCGCTTTACACAATATGCAAGTTTTCTGAACAAGTTAAAAAGCGCTTGATACTTAATTTCTTTGGGGATTAGGGTTATTTTTCTTACAGGTAGAAAATGTTTGTGAAATCTATGGGAATCTTCTACCTAAATATCTCGATACAAACGTTGTCAGATAATAAGAGTGACGGTTGCCTATCTTGATTTTAAATTGTGAATCTTGTACATATTACCTATACAATATATTATATACTATACTAGCGACTAACTACTACTACTACACTACACAATGAATGATTTATTTACTAATTTCTACTAATTTAATGCACTAATGACTTTGTCATTTTAAAGGCAATATCCATAAATAGGAAGCTAAAGTTTTAGCCAACTCAATAAAGCAGTTACTTTGTAGAAATTTTGTGGAACAAAATACTTTATATTGACATAATTTTTGTTTTTTTTCTTCAGCTTCACGCTGTATCCCGCACACAACAAGGTAGTCAGAGGGGACCTAGTATTAAGACAGTCCGTTCCCCACTCTTCGGAATTTCTGGAGGCATTGCGTGTTAAGTGGCGGAACTCAACGCCACAATTTCCCCTCTAATTAAAGGATTTCTTTTGATACATTTATGAGAAATTCTAATTAAAGTGCAAATTTTTGTAACCAATAATCTCATTTATTAATTTTACTATACATCTATACTCTATAGGGATTGACATTATGTTGTGTGTAATACTTTTTAATTATTATATAATATTATAAAGGCTAGACATTTAGTTAGAGGCGAAATGGAAATTGTTTTATGTAAGTATGTAAGTATAAAGTATTTAAAATGCAAGTGTTTTCCTGGTTTTATTCGATAAAATTCCAAGATCCGTGCCATAATGCAATTTGGTAAATGGAGCACGAAACTGTTTATTTCTACGTTCTTACTTCAGATATGTAAAAATAAAAAATATATATTACTATGAAGAAGCTTAGCAGAAAAATAAGATAAATATTTAAAAAATAGGAAAATAGGAGATACTTTTGGCAAAGTGGCATTGCGACATTTAAGTCGTTTACGATCAAAACCGCATGTGAAACTAAAGATTTTCTATTTTGAATCTAAAGAAATTTATTTTATTCCCCACAGCTGACCTGTGAACTAGCTCTCCTCCTCTCCGCAAGTGGCATCGGTCTCTACTACCGAGCATTGACAGAGAGAGCTCATAGAAACACTTTCGCCGGCACCAGGACCTGTCTGGAGCAGCGCGTGAAGTTAGAATGTGAGAGGGAACAGCAAGAACGCTTGTTACTGTCTGTCATACCGGCGTATATTGCAGCTGAGGTAAGTAAATTTATGGACTTTTAGGATCTTTCGGTAATTTTTCAGCGCTCAACGCTTTATTGACTTATAAACTTAAAAACTATTTTTTGTTTTTGTTTTAATAGTGGTTTTAAAAATTCCTTAGCAAACCATACTATGTTAACACATAGTTTTGGTTGCTCACTGGATGTCTTACTAAGTAACGAATGTGTTTTTTTAAAATAAATTAAAGTTGAATAATTTTCTTTAAAGTCAATCGTGAGGCAGGGGGCGTGGGTTCGGTCCTCACTCGAGGAAATAAAATATTTATTTAATTTGTTCGCTTTGGTGTCAAGGCCTCGCAATGCCTCCAGACGAAAAATGGAGAACGGAGTGTCTTACATTAGGTTCACTCTGTCTATCTTGCTCTGTGTGGGGTACAGATAACTGAAACTGATTAAATTAAATAACTTTCATAATACAAATCGTAATTACAATAAACAAACACTGAAGAAAAGTTTCCGGTTGCAATCATCTTACAAATAAGAAGTAAGATTGAAAGTTATTCTTTAATTTTATTATTTTTCTTTCTAAGTTTTTCTATAAAGCAAATGCGTTTACTTTATTAACACAGATTGCTCCTCTAGGCTCTAAGCGTAATAACGAGTAGTCAACATAATTTCTTTTATAGTGAAAAAACTATGGTACCTTCCTACTAACTATCTAAGAAAAGATTTTCAATTGAAGATTTTTTGTAATGTTAAATATATTTGTTTGATTTTATTAGGTGTCTTTTGAATTATGCGGAGTAGGACGACATCAAACTCATAAATTTTGGCGTAACTAAACACCGCACTTTGACCGATCAGCTCAAAAATATATATCTTTTTTTGGGGTGGAAACCACATTGAATGCGATTAGAGACAGACCCTGATCCCGCGCATAGAGCGGTAAGAAAAGGGCACCTGGGAAGTTAGTGTTAAGACATTACGTTCCCAGTAAGACATTTCGTTCCCAATCTTCTGCCAAGTTCTGGAGGCACTGTGTGTTGAGTGGCAGAACTCAACACTACTAGAGTTGATGTCGTTCAATTTCTAGAGTTGATGTCGAACCCACAACCCGTCGTTTACAATCGCACGCCCGGCGCCACGGCAGCCTCAGAAATAGGAAGAAATACATAATGAAATATGATACACACCCATATATAATATATCTATTAATACCTTATCCCAATATATAATTCGAGCTTCATAAAAGTGAGGTCAAACTAGTTTACGAGTCGAGTAAGTTTGTCTTTAGAGGGGCATAAAGTGACGTTATAGTTTAAACACTATGCAGAGTTTGGACAAACTTGTTGCTTTAAAAGTAATTAAATAAATAATTTATTGTCACTTACCTTTAAGTTAATATTAAATAGGATTATTATGAATAATTTATTTTTAAAAAACATCGCTTACTAAAGTTTATAGTGGGTTCATGTTTGTTCAATCTATCATTGATATTTTTAAGACCATCTTCCATTTTTAAAAGCTTTTATTTAACTTGTAATGTATGTATGTTTCTTCTTTTTAGAGCGTTTAAAAAAAGGTTGTTTTAAAAAAAGTTCGAGTTTAAAATTACTTCGCCTATGTCACGTTGTATGAAGAACACAGGAAGGAGATTTCTACGGTAAAAAAGAGATACTGCTACATAGTAGAATAAAGCGTGTTATAAAGAGATATAGATAGAGAGATAGGTAAAAATTCTATCTTTACCTTTTAAGACTGCGTATGGAATATTTTGAATCTTCCGTATTCAATTATGTTTAAAAAGCTTAAATCTTCAATATTAGAATCTCTCAAAATATTGCAACGATGCAAATGATCGTTTGTGTGTATTGCCATTACTTTATTGTCAGGCGCTTACAAAATAATGACTAACATGGTGTGTAAGTGGTTGACGATTCTATAAGTGGCTGAGGATTCTATACCCACTCGGAAAATTGAAACATTTAATATTTTCATTTAAGGTAAAAGGGCAAAACGTAGTTTTGAGTTCCGCCCAGAGAATTTGGTGAAAAGTAGGGAACAGATTGAGTATCTTAATACTGGGCTCCCTCTGCAATCCCACTATATGAGGAATACAGCGGGAAACTTGAAAAAAAGAAATATATTTTTTTGTATAAAATATGTCTTTTTTTTTAAAAAGGAAAAAAAATAAAGTTGCTAATTAGAAAAATAAACAAGTGTGGGTAAACTAAACTAATTAACTAAGCTTTTATTTCTTGAATTTTATACACCTACACATAAACGTTACATTTTATGTATTTGTCTCGTAAAAAAATCTCGCATTTTGCGCAAATAATAAGCAGCGCGTAGAAAACAATTTTCAAAGCGCGTGGAAAAAAATATAATTAACTTAATTAACCATTAAATACAAAAAAAGGATTTGTAAAAATTTTAGGAAAAAATAATAATCTGAGCAAAGAAATTAAAAATCACTTTCAACAAAACACCGCTGACAGGAAAGGAAAGTGCTCTAAAATTTTCAGTGAATCACTTTTTAGCGGTTAAAATGGCGTAAACATTCGTTTCGTTTAAAGAATACAGAACAGTTATTTACAGAAATGGTGACAAACCTTTATTAAAAAATTTGCTCCTTTTCTGTATAAATAATAAAATTATAGATTTACTTGATTTTTATAAATGAAACTCATCAGTCGTATTATTTGTATTACCCGCAAACACTGCTGCAAAGTGTTCAAAGCGTCAGGTTTCCAAAAAAAAATTAAATATTATATTAAATATACACTATTAGTCCGTTTTAGGAATTTAATTTTAAATTATTTTTCACATTTCAATTAGTAAAGACTGCCGTGGGGTACACGCTTGCAACTGTAAACGCGACATTTGTAATTTGATTTCCACTTGGAGGAATGAAGTATTTAATATTTGTATTACCTCTCTCTGGTAACGAGGCAAAGCGTGGCAGAATTCAGCCGAAAGTGGGGAATTGTAATGTCTTAATAGAAACGGACCTGTCCTTACATCAGGTTTCAGGTTCCCTCTGCATACCTTGCTATATGCGGTATACAGCGTGTTGATAAAACTAATAACAATTTACGCTGTCTGAATTATTATCATTTTCTTTTCCTGAAATAACACATCGTGGTATAAAACGTCTTGACGGTCTAGAAACATCTAGTGTTAAGACACTCCGTTTCCCAACTTCCGCTCGAATACCGTAACTTAAAATATTATATATTGTTAGCGAATTCGTGTAAAAGAGTAAAGTAGATTAAGGAGAAAATAACTATAAAAGCAGTGGAATTGTGTCAATCGGGAGTAATTATTGGAAGGAAACTCGTGTGAAGTATTGTTAGTAGGTGATACATATCACTTATTGCTATTACACAGTATCCCTTTCCAAATAGTTTAGAAACATAAAGACGATGTGTGTTTTTATCGTGTTTTATTGAAAACGTTAACCGCTTCTGATTTCTAACAATATTATTTCTTAAGTTAAGGAATTCAACGATGCGTTTTACGCCATGGCTACGAAGACGAAGTAAAAATTCTTACCCTGAGTAGGAATCAAACTCTAAGTTTTATATATATTTAAGACAGTTTAATGAAAATCAAACAAAAGGAACATAAATTTAAGTGAAAAATGTAAATAAAACAATTGCTGATGCCACTTCTAACACATTTATGTCGTTCAAAATTTTCACAATTTTATCAATCCTGGTCACCTACTTTGCGTCGACTGTATAAACATTTTGAAGATAACTCAGAGCTCACGATCTGAAGCGAACGTTATTCAACGAAAGTTGTATTAATATGTTGACAAAAAATATTATTTTATATGAGGCCAATTGTGACGCAGAGCACAAGGGGCGTTTAACTTCGTTAGTAGTGTAACTCGAAGTTCTTTGTAAAACTCGAAGCCGTCGTAAGGTACTGGAGCGTCTGATTGTAATCGTTTTTTTTCTGAACTGGCTAATTTGCTGTTGATCTAGGATGATCCTTACAGCGCCACCGGACGGGGAGGGGCGAGAGTAGCTCGCCCTTGAAGAATAAGTACAAACGGAGAGTGTGTCGTGAGACTGAGAAATGAAACCTGCCTATACAGAGTGTTTTTGTCATCACCACTTTAAATGAAACCACAGTTTTACTTATCTATAAAAACCTAATAAAATTAAAACAAAAGAGATGTTTCCAAAAATGAAAAAGTTAATTTTTCAAACCAAATAATTCATAAAATTATCGTGGTAGAATAAACTTATCAAAGCGATAACGCCGCACATGCCTCATTCACGAAATCGAGTCGTAGGTAATGCCGGCGATGTTGAATTGCGTAAAATAGAACGTGAGATAACTCTTTTTCGTTCTAGTATGTTTTTTGAGAATGAAAAGCGGCAGATCGGCAACGTTTAGTAATATTTTTGCAGTAGTATGTGTTTACGTTATTGGTATCTTCGTTGTGATCTCTGGTGGCTAAGTTTTTACGTTGGATTAACTTCCCGAGCTTCTCTGAGACATCAAATCTCCCTTCAGGCAAACCTGGGGCCTCTTTTGAGCAACTGTGTAGAACATGTATGATGTCATGAATATGGCCGCGGCTAACTTAGCAACATCTGCTGAGTTCATAATGCAAGGAATGATTTCGGTGAGTTGATTGTATGGATGTGGTTTTTATCCCCACTCGAGAGAATAATATTACATTATTTTTATTTCTCATAGAAATAGCGGCGTTAAACTCGGCCAGTAATTACAGAATACATGTCAAACTTTCAAGGATTATATTTCGTGTGGCGGACAAAGTGTTTTAACGCTGGGTTACGTCTGCCTACACTATATGCGGAGAACAGAGTGAAGGTGCAAAATAATATATTATGAAAAGGTTATTGCTCCTTTTAAGTAGATAATCAACAATCATTTAATATATAAAAATACCTTAAATTCTGGTCTCCATTTTGCATTGAAAGCGATTGTTGAAACGATTATGCTTAGTGAAAGAAATATTATAATAGGCAATCATTCACCTTCGTGAATAGTAATTATTTTATACTCGAGTCTAATACTAATTTTGTCGATGGCAAATTGTTTTCTATCAATGCCAGCATCTGGAATTTTGTGACATTCTATTTTCAATCTACTTCAAAAAAGGAAGTCATATCAGTTTGATACGTATGTATGAATGTAATATCATTACAATCACTTTAAAAATTCCTCCTCTGGGTCATCATAGAGCAGGGAAATAAAGGAGATTGGTTTCGATTTCTACTCGGGAGTGTGAACTCGGGAGTACGCTAAAGACCGTGCAAAGTGGAGTAGGTTAAGTAGGAAGGCAGACCCTGGCAAAAGCCGGGATTAATGCCAGGAAGAAGGAGTGTGAACTACTAAACACTCGCGTCTTGAGTCTTTAGAATGCTTTTAGAATTCGGCGGAAAGTGAGGAAATAAGTTCACAATGGAAATGGAGTGACTTAACACTAGGTTCCAAGGTTCCCTTTATGAGGGATACAGTGAAGCCAAAAAAAATAAAATATACATAACTAAGCAATTTATGTGCCTGTTGAACATAAGAAAATATCTTTTTTTAAATATAACACAAATAAAAAGTAACGACAAATTTTTACTAAAATGCTCATAGAACAAAACAAAACAGTTTCTTAATAGTACTCTTTCAAAGGGGACGTCGTCGTGTCGTCATACTCCGTGTACAGAATGACTAAACAAGTGACAGTTATTGGCCTAGCATTTTCATAAATACATTTTACTGACCTGACGCTATATGTAAAATAGGTAAAGTGTTTACATCTATCTATATATATGATAGTTTGCTGTTTAATTTCTATGTGACATGATTACTACAGTGGGTAAAAAAAGTATTTGCAAACCTGACTTTTTTCAAGTTACTCCTACAGACAAACAGAATGATTTCAGTTAATTATTGTATTTAATTAACTGAAATCATTAGCTTATTGTATATATATTTCGAATCGGTTAATAAAAATCCTTAGAAAATAGAAATGAAAAAATGAGATGGTAAAACACATACTTTAAAGCCAAATAAGTATTTGCACACCACGGTATATGTGTGTTTTTACCGCATAGTAAAAATCCAAAAGAAATCTAGTATTAAGACACTTCGTAGCCCACTTTCCACAATTTTCGAGATATTGAATGTTAAATGGCGAAATTCAAAGCCACGTTTCGCCTACAAAACCGGGTGAAAAATATAATCATTCCTCCAAGTAGGTAGCGAATCCACAACCTACGCACGCTTACAGTCAAACTTTGCCCCACTGTGCCACGACAGCTTCCTGTAATACATGTTCATACCAATCTATATCAAATATCTATATATTTGTTATTATTCAATCCCTTTATGTACAATATTTAAATATTAATCTCGAGGCAATATTACGCACAAAATTTCGCTTGTGAAAAGAATTCGCGGGAAATATGATTGTGTAGATATATTTATATGAGCTTTCACGATGAATAACTTTTTGTAACGTTATAATATTATATTATGGCGCCTTTAATTGTATGCGAATTATATTAAAATTTATATATTACGAAGTTTTATTGCCTACTTATTAAATATATGTCGTTTGTGTATCTATATTAGTACTATAGTAAAGTTGAAGAGTTTGTTTGGTTGAACGCTTTAATCTCAGGAACTGCTAGTTTCATTAAAAAAAAATTGTAGTGTTGATATTGTCTGCAGTATTTATCGAGGATGGCTATAGAGATAGAGTAGACTTTAAAAATGGAAAAGGTCTGTCTGTGGTGCAGGAGCATAAACGTGTGACTGTAAATGAGACGAATGTAAGTTCAAATCTCACTCGAGGAATTTAATTATTTAAGATTTTCATTTCTTCGTTTTAGTAACGACGCAATATGCGGCATAAATACCGCCACTCAACACGCAATTCCTCAAGAATTCAGAAGGAAATTTGAAACGGATTGCCTTACTGGGAAGCGTAGTATATTAACACTACGTTCCCAGGTTTCCTTGGCCTACCATGATATGTGTTGGATATATATAGCGTGAACCCTAAATAATGATAACAAAGAGAAAACTTATGCTTATCAGCGCAGTGATCAGTTCATTATAGACGTGTGGCGTTAAGTTTCGCCACTCACTTCAGATGAATTCAGGTATAACTAAGTGCTTTAATAGGTATCTTATTTATCTCTGACTACCTCGTTACATGCAGAAGATGGAAGCTTAAACTAAAATGAAATTACCCAATTCTCTTTGGTACTATGAATGTAATAAAATTATTAATTCGTTCCATAAACAACGCTTATTCGTATAGCATTATCCTCACGTATGCTGAACGTGAGAGGGTATTATTAATTAGAGAGGAGACTGTGAGACAAAGTTGTAATAATTGTGAGATTTTATTATACATACACGATAGTTTGTATTGTCTCTATAATTGCTTGGATTTTTACTTTTTATTTAAAAAAATATGGTTAAGTGCGAGTATGCACTTACTATGTATGATTTGACAGTTTTTATCTGTAATGGTTTATATCTGTCTTCTTGACTTCCATCCACACTCAGTGCACAAAAATTATGATTGCTGTAAAGAGTTTACACTTTACATTACCTCTACTGCGTATTGCGGTACAATAAGTATAAGTTACTTCTTCTAAGTATAAATACGACGACTGTGGGTTCGATTTCCACTCTGGCGAATGTACTATTTTCATTTTCACATTATTCAGTTTCGCCGCTCAACACACAGTGTCTTAAAAAACGCATATAGCAGCAGATTTTGTAATCTGTATCTAAGAATAATCTAAATAAAACAAAGCTCTTACAATCGCTACAGAAGGATTGTTGTATATATTTTTAAAGGAACTACCTGTTAAATTAATGTATTCCTGTGATACATGAGACTGAAACGTTGCGAGATGGATGGATAGTTTTACAAAGGACATCTCCGTACTTGACTTGAATGATTGAACTACTGAGTGAAGAACAAAATACTTGTTTTGTATAATATTATTATTTGTATTTTATTAAAAATATTATTCCGAATAGAGAATTTAACCCATAAGTGTCACGGTTTCATTGGCTTTTTCCCATTACGCCATAAAAGAGTTTACATAGCTTATGTACTTTATACATTCATCCTTAAAAAGTAAATTAAACAAACATTTCTCATACAAATTCTTTTATTTCCACCTTAAATACAAACATAATTCTAAGAGATAACTTACATCAGTCATTTATAGCTAAAGAATATATCTTACATTAAAATCACAAAATCGTTTAAACCATTGGGAATGTAAATATTGATGGACATAAAAAACCGGAGTGATCTAACACTCCGCGACAGGTTCTCTCTTCAACCTCGCTGGGTGCAAGTGATTTGAAAATAATTCATGTCTCGAATGGGAATCGAATCCACAACCTTCGCGTTTACAATCAGACGTTCTGCCGCTGCGCAACGATGGCCTACTTTGCGAGAGATATGTATATAAATATAAAAAATCACACTACTATAGTAATATTCATAATACATTTTTCCAATAATAAAAGAATTCACAATTTCACTATTTGTGTCGTCCTTGTTCTCAATTTTTGTATTGTATATAGTCTTCCTACAAGTCGAATTCTTCTTGAAGTTAACGAGATATCAAGACTTCTTTAACTTCGATAAAATAAAGCTAGACTGTCTTAATGGAGATGTGTTTTATATAATTTTATCTGGTTCGGTTTTATAATCTTGTTGTCTATCCATTTTTTTTATAATAATATGTGGCAGTTTATAGCAATCTGATGTAGCTCAGTGGCAAAACTTGCCCAAAACTTTAAGTACAAGTAAATTTTTACGTTTAACTATAAGTTAAACAATTCTTGCCACACAAGTGCTTAGCCATTTTCGTTAGTTCATACAAAATGACAGCATCTCGGTATCATGATTCATGAAATTCCTTTCTCAGCGGTTCTGGTTCAGTCTTCCCAATATTCACATGTATGGTGATAGCTTCATCAGTTTCCGATTTCAGTATAAAATCATTCCATTGCACTTCAGCTTTCTTGCTATAAGCTTCGTTTTCTATTAGAATAGCTGATTTAGTGCACAGAGCTTTACTTTGGAACTCCACCAAAGCACAGTAGTCGCTTT